>JABJVR010000013.1:5810166-5826221 GCA_025773905.1 Chitala chitala
AATATTTGACTGAAAAGAGTGCTGTAAGTACTAAGTCTGGGTTTATCAGTTTGTTGAAGCATGGTTTTGACTAAGACGTTTAACAAGCATATCAATAAAGATATGCAGCTTCTGAAATCATCAGCAAAGAACACTACCTTGTAAAAACCTGTATATGTTATTAAACTATAAGCAAATGTGCAGCAATAATGTTGCATGTTTAAAAGGGGTTTGGAATCAGAGCTTTATGTGTTAAAAATATATACATATATATGTCAGTCAGAGGTTTTGCTTTACATTTGAATTTAGAGTTTTTCTTTCTTCAATATGTTTGAACTTGGCTGTCAGGCTGTTGTGCTGGTGAATGATAAGTCTGAGTACAGGTTTTAATAGCAGGCCAAACTATGTCTCCTGTTGGCTTTGCGTTTTCTTTTTGCAATAGATGTTCTCTCCAAACCTAAAAAGCCTTTACATCCCTGCTTGGGTAAAGGCAGCCACAAGCAGCCACACGCGCTGACTTTTATCCGCAATTTTCATTTGCGGCGTACACCGAGGCGTGACCGCCCTCAGCCATAACAACACAAAGCAAAGCAAAACACATTTTCAGTTGGATTTCGTTAAAATGCATTTTTGATTGTAAAAGCGCAGCCCTGTTTTCTCTCAGGGGAGCAGATTGCGGTGTGCCTCAGCGGTACTATCTGTTAAACGCTTTTCTCCAAAGTCAGTGTGGGATTCTTCACACTGCTTATTTTCCGTACTAACCTTCTTTTCCCCGACACGCCTCCCCTACCTCTGAAGACTTTGTTGACTCCCAGACACCTTTACCAGTCTCCATCACTGACTTTTGTATCACTTCCTCAGCCAGTTTCCTCCTTGTCTGGCTGTCTAGAGGGACCAAGTGCTCAGAGAACAACACTTCCCACTTCTTAATGAGTGACTTGACCTCGCTTAAGGGGATCCAGGTATTTATATGTCTTTTTTTCCTATTTCATGTTACGTTTTACTACACCTGAAATATATATCTTTCAATTTACTATGTGTAAGTCATCCTTCTGACTTTTTTCTGTAATCATGAACTACTACTCCTTATATAGAGACAAAAACTGTTAAACTGATGGACTTTTATTTGCCATTCTTCCCTTTAATTCAGTCTAGGTCTTATATGTATTAGAGATTAAGCTCTGAGGCAGTGAAGAAATGTCTTCATTCAGAATTCAATATGACATCTTAAAACAAACTTATTCAACAAACCCAAGCAAAATAGCCGAATAAATAAAATATGAAGTTAAACCTTCAAGACAAATTGGAAAAACTGGAAAGACAAATATTTTGATGTAACCTGCATGCGTAGCCAAGAAAACGAAAGAGGAGTGAGAGGCGGGCTTATTAACTAAGGAGCCAAAACCTGAAATGCAACAGATGGGGAATGGACAGGTGAAGCTAACGGCCTGCACTGCCCTCTCTCCACAACTCAATCCCATAAAGTTTGTAGGAAACACACTTGCCAGCAGACGTCAGAGGCTAGTCACCTGAATGCCCTGGGTTAGAAAGGCAGCGAGGAAGTCATAAAATGGCTTTATCCAGGTAACCAAGATGCAGCATTCAATATTCTTGAACATTACTTTTATAATACTTGTGTTCTGTTTCGTGTATTTGCTGTTTTTAATTGTTATTAATTTCCCCATGTTGTACAGAAACGTGCTTGACAACATGCTTGACATTAAATATTATGGATTTTGAAATTATCTTGGGCTAACGTGTATGACATTAAATATTATGGATTATGAAATTATCTTGGGCTACAGCATAGCCACATTTCTGACTGAAACAGAATATACAGTATAACATACTGACATTTCCCGGTTCCTTCGGTCGTCTGATTGAATGTCTCGTCTCAGAGGAAGCAGAATGTTTCAGCAGTCTGTGACCGTTCATGGCTCAGTATGAGTGACAGGCCTGCGGTGGGTGCATCAGCTTCCATCCCTGGTGACAAAAGCGGGGTGGCTCGGTTAACATCGCACGCGCGGCAGTGACGCCCTGTCATAGATGGCACTTACGTGGCTCGGCCGTCACCCTCCACGGTCCTTAATGTCGTCCCGCTCTTGTCAGGCGCAATGAAGCAAGCGCTCCGCGCGGCTACACAATTTAGCGCAGATAATTAAAGCCAGATGTTCTGCTTTTGGAACAATTACAGGCGCGCGTGAATATTCTGACAAGGTGAGCGTGCGCGTGTCGTCGCCGAGCACCGTAACGTTCCCCGACTCCATTTAGAATAGAACACGATGACATTTGCTCTTGTTGCTCAGTCAATCCTGAGCCGTGCACCAGAATGAAAAGTTGAAAAACGGCTACACTGAAGCAGCACGTCTTTCATGTAGCCCTATGATTTGTGCATATATACAGTATATATTTCATCTTAAATTTTGGTACAAGAGTAGTCAATTTGTACTTTTGTTTTTTAGGTTCTACTTTTGTGTGACGACTGAACAGGGGGAAATCAGCCTAAGGAGTCATCATACTACCCTTTATGTCTGATAACGGGACGATCCAAACAACAAACAAACAGCTACACATCACAACATCGCAACAAAGTGTAATATTTGCCATTATACATTTAAATGTAGTGCCAGAACAATAAATACAATTTTAGTTTTTTGCAATTGGTAGTAACCCTCAATTAGACAAACAGCAGTCTTATGCTTGTATGTTGGAGAAAGTTTTTTATCATGTGAAATTTCCACAAATTTCGCATAGTTTTCCTAGCTTAATGCAAGTTCTGACCAGCATAGCACTGAGGCTGCACTGAATTTCCTCAGTGTTCCAGGAGAACACTCACTATTAAAACAACCCTTTAATTTTATTATGGGATGAAAATGATGATCAGCCCGCAAGGCCGTTTTATATTTATATGTGTTTAAATGGAGATGTGTCTGATCCATCATAGCATTAACCAAATGCAATTAAAGCCCAACAAGTCTGTGTTAATCAAAGAAGTTGGCAATTACTGGCTTCGTTTATGGTCCTGCTCAGCCTTGCGCGCATTTTTATTGCCATTGTTAATTAAGACGGGCTCCATTAAGAGGCTAATTAACAATTAGCATAAACATAATTAGGGAACGATGACATTTCTTTTGTTACATTGTTTAAATAATTTTCAGAAATTGCCCTTGCAGGAATTCTGTCACGGTTACATAATGGCAATACTTTATCACCGCAGCGTTGTGACAATCAGGTCCGTTATCCCCGTTATTGTGTTTGCAAGAGGAAATAGTTTTGTATGCCGGGCCCCAGTCACCGTTGTCACTCGGCCAGGACAAAGGAGACACGGATGGCTGATCCTGAGCTGCAGGAGATGTTCCACCAAGTCGCACAGTCAACTGAATTCATTACGGTGGGACTAGAAAGAACTGTTTTGGACTGACACATGCTGTTAGTTACTGCGTGTGTTACGTCGTCGCGTCCATGTATCATTTTGGTTTCGGGTGTACATCTTCCCCTGCTTGTGTATTTCAGCTTCTGGAAAAGTGACAGAATGTATAAACGGCATAAAGAGAACGGGTGGATCTATTGCAGCCGAATCCCACCACCGGAGAGAGAACATGATAGATTTGTACATTTTCCTTCAGAGCAGTCTGTGTACTGCGCATGCTGTTTCCAGCCTTTACCCCGTTACCATAGACCAGACGAATTATATATAAACTAGTGAAATAGGTAGACGTATGGTCCTGAAGTAAAATAAAAATTAGAACTAAGTTAAAAATGAGAGAAACACTAGACCGTGATCGCTTTGCCATAAATACACAGCCACAGATGACTTTGCTGTCCTAAACACGTCACAATGTGTGAAACAAAAATGAAAATAGTGTCTTGTTTTTATAAGGTCGAGTAAGGGGCATTTGAAGGTACGGAGGGCATTTTGTGATGCTACCAAAGGCTAGATAGAAACAACAGTAGACTCTCTGCTCATTGTTTACAAATAATAGAACTTACAGTTGATTATGAATTTTGAATATGTATATACTGAGTCCTTGGGGAGTATCACCCTGTCAACACATATATGTTGCTGCTATATCGCTTCTCTGTTGGCGTTAAATTGTTTTCACATTGTTACTATGTAGCGTTGATGTGCTTTCCCTCCTATTGCTCTGTTTTCAAATGGAATGGAAATACCCATAAGGCCTTAGATGAGCAGCATCGAGTTGGAGGTTTTACTGGCAAATCAGAGGTCGTCTTTGTGTAACAAATTGTTGTGGGGGAGGCAGACTGAGTAGTTTTCGTGCTTGCACACCAAAAACAGTTTGGAGTACCCAGCCTTCATGGGAACCCTTTCTTGAATGGTATGCTGGAAAAAGATCCACCTAAAGACCTACAGACTAACTGGTTCTAATGGGCAGCTTTGGGGCTTAAGTCAGCAATGCTGAAAAAACTGGAAAGGATGTGACTGGGAGGAATGAGTGCCTGACATGAACTTGTGTGGGGTTTTGTTATTAGACTCCATACAGAGTCCATAATGAACACCATATTAGAATACAATTGAAGGGTGTTCAGTTGGATGATCTCAGAGTTGTTTCTCTGTTATTTGGAGGTATTGTTGTCCTGTTGGTCTTATCGGACTATGACCTTTAGTATGCACTGGCATAGCTTGCATCCAAGTGGGAGTTTGCTGAATAAGCATAAACATCTACAAATCCGAGTCCAGGGCTCTATGTAGGAAGACAGTAGACTGCCCTCATTAAGTGATGGGAGGGCTGTTGGCTCAAGTGAAGGAATTTGAGTATCATGAGGGTAAAGCGGAGAATGTGATTGATTGGCAGGTTGGTGCTGCATCAGAACTGAAAGGCAACGCTCAGAATTTACCAATGACTCTCTGTTCCAGTCCTCATCTGTGGTCATGAACTTTAGATAATGCGAACAAAAATGGATGAGACTGTGAATACAAGTACCTGAAATGAGCTTCCTCTTCAGGGAGTCTAGCTCCACTCTTAGTGAGAAAGTGAGGTGCTCAGCGGAACGCCACAGCCCCTTCGTGTTGAGAGGTGTCAATAGAAGTCCCTCAGCAATCTCATTAGGATACTTCCTACACATCTCTCTGTGGAGGGTTTCCAGCCACATCCAACTGGAAAAAGGCCCCAGGGCAGGCCCATTTCCCACTGGAGGGACTATATTTCCCATCTAGCCTGAGAACACCTTGGGATCCCTGGGAGGAGCTTAAGTACATGGCCAGAGAAGGGACAGGGAAGTCTGGGTAATTCTGCTTTGCAAGCCACCCCTGAAAACCCAATCTGGATAAGCAGATGAGAACAGATAGATGAATGGATGGATATGTACTGGCAGTCCTGTTGAAAAGTGACAGTTAATTCCAACATGGAGAGTAAGTCGTTTGTCAGTGAGACTGGTGATTAGTCCCTTAAATGTAATTTGAGACAAACTTGCAAAGACATGACAGCTTTTCAAACCATAAACAGGCCGTCTGTATGTTCCTGTACCTCTCCTTCCTGTTGTCTCATTCAACAGCTCAACGAGTTGCTGGAGACACAGATCAACCATAAACATAAATGTATAGTGGGTTTGTTTTTTTTTACAATATAACTTTACCCATCCAGTTACGGGAAAAAACACACACGTCTTCTCCTTACCTCTTGCTTTTCTTCATCTGAGGTGAACATTTCGACTTCATAAGCAGCCACTGAAGGAAAGAGCGTTGGAGCTAATTCTCTTCCAGAATGGCTCATTGATGGAAACTGGTTTTAGGAAGCCAGGCTTCCTTAGCCACCATCCGCTGTCTCACCCGGCATTTCCATCACCTGTAACTCAGTAATGAGCGTGTCGCTTGTACAGCGAAGTGCAGCAGAGAGAAAGGCCTGGGGGCTGGGTCAGATGGCGCCGTTACAGCCAAGCCATCCCCAATGTCTCCTTATCAGCTCAATAGCTGCTTGTCCTTCCTCAGTATTAGTCTGTCAGAACCTGCCCAGATGTCCCTGGTGTCCAAATGCCAAATACGGCAAAACACATTTATTCATAAAAGCCTCTCTGCTGGATTGACAGAAAATATCACATTTTCTATTTTAAAAATATGATGCAATTTTTGTTAAAGTCAATGATATGGAGAAAAATAGAAGAGCACACTTTTTTTGGCAAATGTTTGAAAAAATTTGTAAATTCGGGAAACCCGTAGGTCTTGTGGGATACATCTGATAGATTATTAAGGGTTTTATTGCTGCATAGAGAGTGTCAGGACATGAAATTAATGAATTTAACTGCAGTGACAGCAGGTAAGCATATAAATTATACTAATTATACCAGAGGGCAGCAAGTATTATATTATTTTTATCTAAATCAAAGTGACTCATGTCTAAGGTGTCTGATTTTAATTTTTTCAAATTTCATGTCATCAAAAAACAGTGAGTGATAAACAGTCTTCTGTTTAGGATATAATAAATCTGTACATGCAGAAATAAATAACAGAGTGAACTTATTTAGTAATTCACAGATGGAAACAAGTAAACATTCTGAAAAGAGAAATAAAGATACAAGAACAATAACAGTTTCTGAGATTGCTAATTTCTGAAAGTAATCTGTTCCAGTTGAAATTCACATAATGAAATAATAAAAAAAAGAATTCTCATGAAAAATTTGATTGTGATTTCTAATGAAACTGTAGTTACAGGTGAAAATTAAATGCCACACTGTTAAATAAATAAAATAACGACTTTTAGCTATATTGCTAAGGTATATGCTTGTATTTCTCACAGCTCATGAACTGGTGGTAGAAGGCAGGCTTAACGACATATTGCCAAGAACATTTTCTACCAACGATAGCAGTCAGGCAAGTCTGGGGTTAAGGATTGTCCCATTACAAAAAAAAAATTTACAAATTCACGTTAATTACATGGCAGGAGTATTCCCACTATTACAGCTGTGACAGAGAAACTGGAAGTGTTGATGTTGTGAATGTGCTATATTTGTTAAAGTCATATTGTGTAAAGTCAGTATTTTGTCATTTGTAGAACCTGAGCACACAGGCATTGTACCATGTCACAATTACATGGAAAAACAAATGCAGACAAGCAGTTGGCCTGGTGGTTGAATGGGTAGAACATCAGGTGGGGATGCAGAAGTCTCCTGGTTTGAACCCCAGCACATCCAGCTGTGACCTTGTACAAGACACTCAGTGCTAGTTCCCCGGGTGCTTCGTATGGCTGGCAGCCCACTGCTCCCTCAGGGGAGGGGTTAAATGCAGAGAAGCAGTTTCCCTCTGGGATTAATAAAGTACTATAAAATTTAAATAAAGACTTACCATTGTCCTCATGTAAAGGCAAAAGCATTGATCTTATTGTGGTTTATGGTGTTTTAGCAAATCACTGCAATTAAGAAAGTCAGCAGTAATGCAGAAGCCTGTTACATTTCCATGATTTAACATCAGACCTCTGGTCATTTACTGTAGATGACAGTTTTGAAAAACCGTTTGGCAATTTTGCAAACATCCTCTTTTGTTAAAAGAGGTTAAAAATCACAAAAGGACAGTCGGGTTTTTACGAACACGTTATTTTAGAGAAGGCAGTCCACTGCGCTTCTTTAAACATGTTGATGCTGAGTTTGAGAAAAATGTATTTGTAAATGCATGAATTTTTCCCTGAGGTTAAACACAAATGGAAACAGAAATGTCTATTGATACAATATGAAGGTAATATATTTTGTAAACAAGGCAGATTTGCATCAATGAGAAACTTGTTATAAAGCAGACTTATTATTTGAGCATAATTTACATTCAGATGTTGATATACAGTAAAATACAGTTGTGTCACGTTTCATTAGTTTTACTATTTTGTGTTTGACTTCAAAACACTTTGTCCATTTTTGGATAAAAAATATAACAGCTGTATTTCCCCTCAGAAAGATAAAATTTATACTGTGATAAACAAAAAATGAATAATAAAAAATATCAAACAACATTAGGAATTTGTCTATCCTCTATTTTGTAGTATCATAAGATGGTATGTGCATTTTAATTTCATACAGGTGGTGTTGCAATTGTCATATTAAATACAGAGGTAACCATTTATAATATGAATCCTTATGACAATCATAAACAAAAATGTATTGTAAACCCAAATAAAAACCCTTCCCCAAATCTGTATGATGAAACAAAGTGCATGTCAAACAAAGGGAATATCTCATCTGAATGCAAATCTAACAAAATATTTTATCACTTCTGACAGACCTAAGCTCAGAGCTGGAGAAGTAAAATGGTTACGAGGCCATAGCAGCCGAATCTCTGTGCATTTACATCTTAGCTTCAGCTCTGCCACTAGGGCCAATGAATATTGAAATAAATGCCAATCAGGGGTTGTCATGGATCCTTCTGGAATGTCCCTTAGCGTTGCTGTGTTTTTGAGTGATAAACGAAGATGCAATGTGACAACGAGTCATTTTGCAGGTGGTTTAATTTTCTTTCTTTCTTTTTTTTTTTTTTAACTGCCTCTCCTCTCCTGCCTGCTCTTGTTTGGAACAGCAGAGCCAAGATGCAGGAGCAAAACATAATAACACTGGAAAACAAGTACAATCTGTCATGTTGGGGGGGCGGGGTAGGGTAAGGGGGGGCTAAAAAGAATGAGTCTCCTCGCTTCCCTGTCTCTTCACTTATTTTATATAAAATTGACAGGCCCCAAAGTCAGAAGTTCCTGCGTGAAATCAGATGTCGAAAGGAATAGTTTGGGTGTGATTTCGTTCTTATTGCTGCCAGCAGTTTGTTGCCTCGCCTCAACTGTAAAATGTCACGGAACAGCTGAATCGGGGATGGTGTGGGGCGGGAAGGGGGGGGTGCGTAAATCTCCGCACACTAGATAGGGCCCGCGGGCGAGGTGTAGCCATGGGTGGGAATAATGCTGTTTTTCACTTTGGGGAGTCATGGTTCCCCTTCCCGACCAGGTCATCTTGTGTATCTAAAATCAATTTGGAGCGACGGAGGGTGTCAGGGAGACAGTGTGTGCACAGGCCCGGCGCCGTCCGTGTGTCCTCTCGCTAAGTGGGACAGTGTGAGTAAGGTGAGCCCACAGCAAAGAACCTGGCTCCGGGTTTGGGAAGTGAATCCTGCTGAGCCAGTTGGCACAGAGCTTGGGACGCTACCCGCATGCTATGCCATCACCCAGAGGAACATCTTAGAGTGTTTATTCCCTCCCACTGTCTGGCATCTGGGATTCTGCCCTCGGTGAACGCTTAAGCACCCTGAGAAATGAGTCAGAACGATTAATCTTGTATGCTAACGTGTTTTGATGGCATGGTAGGTAGATGGGCAGGTCAGATGTTTGATCAGAAAGGGGATTAAAAACATCTTTTTCTAAAATTAAAAATTAGAAATACACATCTGTTCATTTCTCTGTAACACTTAACAGTTACTGAAATGCACAACAGAGAGATTTAAGCCTGATAATTAGTTTAAATTCCACCTTAAAAGCCAACCATCCTTAGGGTTGGGTCATATCCCACCTTCGTAGCCAGCCATCCTTAGGGTTGGGTCATATCCCACTTTTACAGCCAGACATCCCCAACACCCCTCAAAGAGGCACAGATGAGGGCGGGTGCAGCATTTGTAAGTCCTTTTTCTATGAGGAAAGAGCCAGGGAAATGCAGTTAGTGGAAACTGTCAGCCTGTTTTGGCCCTGATAAAGGAAGATGGGCTTACGTCTTTGGTGAAGCATAGGAGGAGAAGGGTCTACCTCATCTGAAGGCCGAACAGCAAATTTCTCATTTCCGCCCTGCTGGGGCGGGGTGTCTAATTGCTCCTTAGTTTCACCAGTCAAGTAATTCAGGCCCACGTGTTTGAAAGAGCCACTAGCAGTTAGGCATCAGTGCCAAGGGCCCTCGCTGAACAATACTGACATCTCATCAAAGCCGGGGGGCTCCCAGCGAACGGCCAGAATCAGGTCCCTCTCCTCTTGAATGGGCAAGCAATCTTCAGAGAATTAGGCAAGAAAACCCAGAGGATGCGCACTTCATGTTGACAGCCACCATGGAGCATGGCACTATTAGAGTAAGAGAGCAGCATGCCATGTGATGGCGGTGCCAGGAGAACCCTGGCCAATATGGATGCTAGTCTTCAGGGCACTGCAATGCCCAGTTGAACCCTTTTGACTTCTACATTGCTGGTTTAAGGAAAGCTCAGCCCAGGTAATGGCACTTCATATCTGTTCTGAGCTGTATGATAATCACCTCTCTATAGTAGTGTACCATGTTTCCTGCAACATATCCATCATTTTGACCTGGGATCTGTCTCATTTCTATTGCACCCACTGTGCATTTGTGGAACTCATTGGGATTCTCCATGAATGTAAGAACTTCAGAGCCTTCATCAAAGACCCAATGTCTTACCTGCGAACCCATAGACTTCACTAAGAGAATATGATCTTTGTGACAACACCATGACATTCACTGTGAACCTGAGGTATTGATCATGTGAAGGCTGGGACCTTCCCCACAAGCCTAGAACCTTCACAACGAGACCATGACCTTCACACTGAGACCGTGCCCTTCACTACGAGATGGACACCATCACCAGTTGGCACACACACACAGCGCATGTTTTCTTAGTCACAATGGAACAGTGGACAAAGTTGAAAAAAAAATTTACTTGAAATGATGCTCATAGGAGCCAGTCCAGCATTCGCGACTCACCCAGCTAGCATTCTCACACACAGGAGCCATGAGAGACAGCCCAGTCCTTGTGGGAAAATCAGCAGGACTGGCTGCGTGATGACAGAGGAGACTGTGTGCAGCTTGGTGGGTTAAAGAGGTCCTCTGAGGAGGAACCTATTGATTTTAATTACAAAGAACAGCCCATGGGGACAAAAGGACTTTTGCTGTTTATTTAAGCCATTGCCACTCTCTGTGATTGTGCAGGTGGCGATAAAATCAGTCCACTAATTATTACCATAATAAGGTAGAGGAGAGCTGGAGGCCTTGTCTTTTGTATTTAAAGGCAAAGCAAACAGGGGGGTGAAGGTGGGGGGGAGGCAGAGGGAGACGTGGTCCATCAGCTCACACATCAGTCAAAGCAGATAAATTGAAATCCCAAGCAAATTAAGGAGCCTTCAGCGTGTAAGTAAAGGCCGTTGTTTCTGGAGGACTTCCAGCACCACTTGTCACGAGGCGTGCTGCTGCTGGTGGCATGGAGCAGGACACCCAGAAATCAGGTTCTGGAAATTAATTTGGATGGGCTTTGCCACTTTTTTAAGAGGACTCTCTTGAGGGAGGACACGCTTGCATGTTGCATGAGAGAAAGAGATAGATAGAAAGAAAGAGAGAGAGAGAGACAGAGAGACAGAGAGAGAGATGGAGGGGGGGGGATCACTTTAGAGGAATGTGGAGTATATCAGGATTCCCTCGCCCCATGACTGGGGGAGAGTTCTTCTGTTGCGGTTCAATTAGATGGAGATCTGATGATTGACTTGTCCAAGGTTAGATGGTGGCAGAGATGCGACGGGCTACGGAGCGCATGCATTACATTACCGGGTTTCCTCTCAGCTAACTGCTGAAGCTGAGCTGCTTTTGTCCTGTGATCTAAATGGCGCCAAAAGCGACGATTTTGAACGAAAGTCTACCTCCGACAGCGGGAGAGTGTGAGACTGAACCGGGAGCCGTACCTGCGCTAACTCCCGGGGGTTTGATGCTTGGCTGAATAAACACTAACATCTTTGTATTTGCGAAGCCCGTGGTTAAAGAAAAAAAACACGACTGTACAGAGTTCACAGGAGGAATCCATATTTCAAAGGCTGAACTGCTCTCTTAAACAGGGCTTTTGCCTCTGCTCATGGGCCATATGCGTCAGCCTGGCAGCCTAACCTTTAAATTCAGCAGTGGGTAAATTCAGCGGTCCGTCAAGCCAAGCCAACCCCCCTTCCCCCCAGCTCGAGTCAGACACCATGTCTAACAGAGTGAAATTGACCTGTATTAAGGCCCCCTCACTCTGGCTAAATTATTTGATCATAGCCCCTGACATCTGTTTGGGTCAGTAATTGGTTGTTTATAGGAGCTGGGGAGCAAGACAATAGCTGGGAAAGACAGGAGAGGGAGGCCACCGGGCTCTCCCCTGTCCCACTGCTGGTGTTTCCAGATAAGCCATGCAGATGAAGTCAGGTCTGCTCTATCTCCAGGCCGCGGACCCGGTAATCCGGGGCCCGCGGCCACCGCAGGCGCTGGGGAGAGCCCGTGCACCCGCTCTCCGGGCGCGCCGGTGCTCACCGAATCTGAAACCTGGTTTGTAGAATTTGTAGATTTCACCTCACAATTACTCTCAAATGTCGATTTCATGGCAGTCTACAGGAGCGATAATAGGAAGCACGGATGGAGCATTACTCATAATGGAATCGCTTTTTGGGATAAGGACGGCCGGGTCCTCGGCCCTATCTTACACAATGGGATTTGAAGTGCTATCTTGGCAGCTGGTGATGTTTTAACCCGTTCACCAGCCTGAAGCTGGTGTGTGAAACCAAGCAGAAATATTTGTATTGTTTCAAGTTTTTTTTTTTTCCCCAACAAAAAAAGGGAATGTTTTTACAAAACAGGCCACATTATAACTGACACAAATTTGGTCACTAAATTATAAATGATTAAATGATTTAAAGATTCAGAAGCTTCTTTTATGAGACTTAAGGTAGATTGTTGTCTGTTGCCAGATGTTCTGCCATTTTAGTGGAGGAGTCAAGGATAAAGAAAAAGATGTCATTGTTACAGTAGTAACTAATTACGACTTCTCAGACTCAAGTGCTCAGACGTTACATATGAAACTGTTGATCAGTTAAACATTCTCTGTGTATTAATAGTGTAGACTGAGTTAGAAATATCAGAATATTTGATACAAATATATATATGTTACACTGAATCTGATAATGCATGTAGTGGAAATAAGATTTATTACTTTACAAGTGGAAGGTAGAGCCCTGGATAGAAACACACACTACCACATTTGATTACAGACAATACTAGCTGTGTTAGCTGACAATTTAACATGGCACATTATTATAGTATATGGAGTTACATCAATATAGACAATTAGTTGTACTTGAGAGATCTGCAGCAAAGTAGAGCTTTGCATTTATTTGGGATTCATTCTTTGACATTTATTTCACTAGCATTCAAAACAAACAGTTATGTTTACCAATGATTAACTGTCTTTTTTTAGCCAACATATTTACAAATACATTTTTTACATGCGATTTTCTGGGGGAATGATCAAAAAAGTCAATTCTTGTGATTGACCAAAACTGTAACACCAAACCTAAGTTGCTAAATACTTGCGCCGGTTTCGAAAATTTCCCAAGGAACGTTTCTCCTCCAAACGTGACGGTGCCATTGGCATTCCTGTCACACGAGCTGCTGCCACTTTAGCCGAGTGCCGCTGGCTACACGCTCACCGCGAGCCCCCAAGGGGAAGGTCACGCGTGCGCGGCCAGCGGCCCGCCGCTGTTCAGTGTGCAGACATCGCGTGTCGCCCGCCGGGGCTGAGGCCGGCCTCTTTGTACAGAGCACTGCGCCTGGAGCAGGGGCTCCTGAGGGCGCCCCTACGTCACGCCGCGCAGGCAGCCGGCCACGCCGCTATTGCGACAACCTAATCTGTAAGTCGCCACAGCTCTGGATTCGCACGCATGTAGATAGCATGGCTTTATGCTCCACAACATCAATAAATAGGTTATCAAGTTGTTGTGCTCTCAACACCCCCACGGAGATCATGTAAACAGCTTGCCTTGGCTCATACAACACTGTTTAACAAACACCCCCACCCCAACGGCCCCTCACCCCCCAGTGGCAAACACACTGATGCGTGTTGTGCGGCCGTGGGCAATTTATCTAAATCTCCCCTCTCTTTAAACAGTTTTATCAAAACAGGCGGCAAGCCTAGACATACCCACACTAGTCTCCATCCTAAACATATGGGGGGGGGGGGGGCAAATTTTAATTTGGAAAGATTAATGTGCTTCGATGTCCTAATGCAGCAGCCTTCAGTTATGTCCGCTGATGTCTATCTGCTAATTCGTACAGTGGAACAGTAAATGGCCTGCATTTGTCTGTACTCACAGGCTGGGAACACAAAAGTAGACATGTCGGCAGTACGCGGAAAAAGGAATTGAACCATTTTCTCAAATTTCCTCTAAATTAGAAAGTGTCTCGGAGACTTCGGCCCAGCACTTAAATCTGAGGAGAAGCCTTTTTTTTCATTATAGAGAAACATATCCCTCTGGGAGCTGAATAAAAACCAGGCCAAGCTGTGGAAAGCCTCTACAGGCTGCGTATTGTACATATAAAATAAAGATACTTTTGTAAATAAAAGTAATTATGTTGAATATAATTTCTCTGTTGTGGCAATTTTAAGAATCCAAGGAAGGGGTGCTGAAAAATGTTACTGTCACTCACTTGTTCATCCAATCAGTCACAGAGTGTTTTTCCGTTTCAGAGCAGCTGGACGGCCAGGAACTGCCCTTAGCAACACAGGGCATGAGGCAGGATACAGCCTACATTTAGCACCCAACCCAACACAAAGTACGCACAGACTAGCAGGTAAGCAATACATAATGGGTCCAGGATTCATTAACCAGTGAATGCTTTTGTAACGAGTCACAATGCAAAATTAATTTCTAGTTACTGTAAATCTTGCTGTCGATGTTTGTGCTGATTAGCAAGGCTAGGCGATTAGCTAGTAAGCTGCAAGTTAAGTTGATTAGCCAGTAAATAATTTCTATAGACGAATCAAGGGCATTAAAGTAAACAGGCCAGCAGCACTTTAGGTAATACTATGGAAAAGGATAGTAAGAGTACTGCTGTTGAATTCCTAACTGATATACTTAACCAGAACTGTTCCAATAGCGTATTGTGGTACGTTTGCGGGTAGACAGGTGTGTCTCAGAATAGCAGTCACTTCATTCCCGCAAATGTCATAAATGGAAATCAATATAATGCTGTACTTTGTCTCAGTCTAACTTTACTGCTGGCCCCCAGGCAGACTGCCTGTCATTCAACGGTGTTCAGTCACCAAGCACAGATAGTGTAGCAGCTGTCATCGTTCAATATTGAATGGTGTTCAGTCACCAAGCACAGATAGCTTAGCAGCTGTCATTGTTCAATGGTGTTCAGTCACCAAGTACAGATAGCGTAGTGGCTGCCATCATTCAACAGTGTTCAGTCACTAAACACAGAGAGCTTAACGGCTACCATTATTCAACAGTGTTCAGTCACCAAGCACAGATAGCGTAGCAGCAGTCATCATTCAACATTGTTCAGTCCCCAAACACAGAGAGTTTAACAGCTGTCATAATTCAACAGTGTTCAGTCACCAAGCACAGACAACGTAGTGGCTGACATCCTTCATCAGTGTTCAGTCACCAGCCACTGAGAGTGTAGTAGCTGCCATCACTTGCTATGGATATTTTTACAAATTTTTTACTCTCTGAGTTATCCCATCCCCCAATCTGACTCACACACACACACACGACAACCATACACTGTCGGGCATTTCCAGGCCCAGCAGTAGGCTTGTCACGACCCAGTTGCACAGTCAAGAGTAAAATTAAAATGGCAATCACAATTAGTAAATTGCAGAGTCAAATTACAACACATTAGTCTTGGTGGAGGGGAGATGGAAGCCCCCAGAACTGTTAACCCTTTACTCATTAACCAAGGGCCGATTACAGAGAAAACAGTAAGCCCTCCCCAGCACTAAAAACTGGAGAAATAATTTTACGTGTACATTCCTCAGAACGACTGCACTGTTGGCACCCTGATGAGTGGTGATTCTGCCCACATTTCACCGTACAGATTAAGTGTACGTTTATACGCTGTGCTGAGGTAGGCCGCTTCATCTCTGGCGCCGGCGTCTCTGTGATCTCCGGACAAGGGAGGTTAATAAGATCCGGTGCGGACCTAAACGCGGCCGACCCTCTGCCTTTGTTTGCGGATGCGCTCCTCTGCCTCTCCTTTCCAACGCGTGTTCGCATCGCTCATTGTGGCATGCGTCTGGCCTTATTGTTTTTCATTAACATACAGGCTTTGCATCTTGGGACGTCTGAAACGAATTTGTAGAGCTGTGA
>JABJVR010000013.1:5850622-5865510 GCA_025773905.1 Chitala chitala
GAGGAATGTTTCCAACACCTTGTTGAATCTATGCCATGAAGAATTAAGGCAGTTCTGAAGGCAAAAGGGGGTCCAACTCGGTATTAGCAAGGTGTACCTAATAAAGAGGCCAGTGAGTGTATATAATGTAATTGCATGCATTGCATTTTGACACATTTTCCAAGACACCAAGATATTTTAAACTGTTTTCTGATATGGAATGGTTGTAGTTTATTGTGTAAGTTATCAACTAGATGCTGTTACACTAGATTCATCCATTTAATATGAAATAAGCAGGCAATTTTGAAGTATGAATAAGAAACAATAGAATAGTACATTTCATGGTATTGCCTGCTTTCATATTCACTAAATAATTCTAAAGTCAGCTTTTATTGATGCTGCATACGTATACATTCATCCATCCATCCCTTGTGTGTACCGCTGGCCCAATTCAGGGTTGTGGGAAGCCTGCAGCACATCCTAGGAGCCACAGGGCACAAGGCTGGGGACACCCTGGGCAGGACACCAACCCACCACAGGGCACATACATATACAGACAGACACACACTACGTGCAATTTAGAGACACCAATCAACCTAACCTGCATGTCTTTGGACTGTGGGAGGAAACCAGAGAACCTGGAGAAAACCCACCAAGCACAGGGAGAACATGCAAACTCCACACACAGACCCAAGGCAGGACTTCAACCCCAGGCCTGCAGGTGCAAAGCTCTTGTATTGTTGAAGTTCATAATAACCACTGATTATATTTACTACTGACAGCATGTCCATAAATTCATGCACTATTTGACAAACCATGCTGGAAATGCTAATTTAACATACATCATGTTTTCAATTTCAATTTCCATTGATTTATAGAGTCCATATAAACTCGGCGCCGTTGACCAAAGTGCTGTCCACTCGTGGACTAACAACAAAACAGACTAACAACAGTAAAATTCAAACAGTATAGGACAACAAAAACACTCAAACACTCAAATAACAAGAAAAGAAAATACAAGACATATTATACATCCATAGTAAATAAATAAATAGGGTCCACCCCAAACTGGAAAACAGTAAGGAAGATAAAAATAAAGAAAAGGAGAAATTAAGATTTACTGTCTCCTCAAACCACATTAAAACATAAAAATGTTAAGATGGGTGTTAACAGAAGACAGAGGAGTTGGGGCCTTTCTGATACACGGGCAGCTCGCTCCCAAGTTTGGTGCACAAACCAAGAGTGCACATTCACCCCGAGTCTTCAGCCTGAATTTAGGCACAGCAAATCAGAGCTGCTCACTGCACCTAATATCTCGTGCTGGCTTGTAAGGTTTTAAAAGATCGGAAATATAAGACTTTGCTAAATTGTTCAAAGCTTTGTAAACTATCAGCAGGATTTTGAGCTTAACTCTAAACTTGCCTGGGGAGCCAATGAAGGGATGTTTAGACTGGGGTTATATGGTCATGGTTGAATATGAGTTTTCACATTTCCAGAGCTTAGTTTCACAAAGAGAATGCTTCATTCTGTGGCTGTTAATTGCTACCTTAGCAGTGCATGGCTTTAATATACGTATTTTTATTTCCTATTGCACATGTACCTAACAGTGTTTATACCACTGCTAGGGTGCTAATACACCATGTTTATCTCTGCACTGTCATTGCCATGGTTCTAACAAGCATGGCATCCACCAGTCAGCCATAACATAAATGAATAAAAATGTTACCCTATATTAATAAAACTTGAGCGGAATGTAGCCTTTAATAGCGCGCTTCGGGGACTGCGAGTGAAAATCTCGGTTAGCGGGAACGCTGGCGTAACGCTGCGCGACCGGAGGCCGCCGTTCCCGCCGCAGCAGAGGAAACGATTCCCAGGCTTTGCGTATCGTCACAGGTCCCCTCATTGTCACAAGGTCACTGTGTGGTTTTTAATTGCAGCCTGTGCTTATGTCCCCACAGGGGCAGCGCCATGATAAATTACTCATTGGTTGAAAAGCTAGTCTATATAAACAAGCTTATCTCTGCTCAAAGACTTTAATGAAAAATGAGTTGTGAGTATCATTGTTAATCACAGTAATTGTTAATGTTAAGAGGGCTGGGTTTCAGACTCTCCCTTTTATTGATTAATTTTTTTACATAAAGAACAGCCTGCCACCTCTTCCTTGCACTCCAGTTTCTAATAATCATCATCTTACTCGTTTAATTTGTCCGTTACTTTCCGCAGTGTATGGGATAATAGACTGCATGATTGGGCCCTTACTTTCACATTACTGTATTCTGTGTATATTCAATTGTGTCTGCAAAAATTTGCCCGAACAAGATGCCATAACCTCAGATGACTAATAAATGGCTTAGATTAGTGGCCATCTGCACTGCTTGCATCTGCTGTTAATGGGAGGTGTTTTGATGGAAGACCAGTTTTTTTTTTCCATGTTCTTTATGAATCTGAAGGTCACGGAATTCAACACTCGCAAAGTCAGAAAACATGGAGCTGCCCTACATGTGTTGCTGAAAACCGGTGGATTTTAGGAGGCGATGCATGCACGATAAAAACGGGATCGGGACTGGTTGATGGTAAGAGAGGGTATATGCGGTAAAACGCGAACTGGTAACGTGTGAAATATTGCTCTGCAGAGCCTGGAAGTGCCTGGATGGGGTGTTGACAGCACGAGCAGAGGTCTTAGGGTTAAGTGCCAGTAGCTGTGCCCTCAGCTTGCGTTTTGATGAACAGACAGGTGAAAGGAAGGCCATTCATGTAGTGTTAAGGATTTATGGATTTCTGGTAAAGGTTGTTGCAGTGAAAAACAAAGGTAAAAATTTGTTTACAGGAATAATTAAACTTGTATAAATTTCTGAGGAGGGCTTCATTATTAGCAACACACATGCAGTATAATCTTATCCTACATACATACATCCTCTGTTGTTCTCGATTTTTAACCCTCCAGAGAAGGCAGAGAAGGTATCCTTACATCTGTGAACGTCTATCAGTGCTCCGTAAGTGGTTATGATCAACATAAAGGTGCTAAGAGTGTGCACCCCCTGTCCCCTATGAGAGAAGGCATCCTTCACACGCCACTCTCTCAGGTACACTGTTAGGAAACCGCTTTGCTCAAACCCCGGGTCTCACACCTCTGAATCCTCTCCGGCAGTCTCCATCCACGGGTCCCGCCACTCATCTAAAAAGACAAGTAAAATTGACATAAATCGGTCTGGAAATGAAGGGCCGGGCAGCCCAAGGCACGCTCGCTGTTTACTATTCAAATTGTGTTATAAACTACCATAATTCAATTTCAATATATAGAGCACACCTGCCACGCTGTCGTTTACTGCAGGCCCGTGTGCTTTCAGTTATAAATTACATTTACCATCATCTTCCTGTGCTAGTTCCAATCGGGAATGGTTCTGGTCAGTCCATTTTTATTCCATTATTTTATTTTTAAACATTTTTTTTTACAATTTTGGGTACTTCAGTAGGACAGTAGGAGAGCTCGCATTTTCAGCAATTTACTTAAAAAAATGTTTTTGCTTTTGGTTTGTTTTTTAATACTTTGTATAGATAAGTATGTTTATATACTGTATGCTCAAAATAAGTTGAAAATAAAACAAGATGTTTTTGAGTTTTGTCAAGGTGAAGATGTTTTTGTATGCGAACGTCAACAATACTGAGCTATTCTGAGGAATATTGTCAGTAGAGAAACTGAATGAAGGTCACTGGTCTACAATTATGGGTTTAATTCAAAGTTACTGACTGTGTGCAAGATTGCTTTCATGTAGTTGGTTCTCTGTTTTGACAGTTTTTAAGCATCAATCAACTTTTTCTGAGCAACCTTCTAATTTAATTATCAGTGTCAGAGTGTCAATACACCCCCCTAAGTCTTATTTTAAGATCACTGTTTTAAAGCAGAACATTTGCCAGTATTCAGAAACTGTTTTCACAGGTCAACATCATAATCAAGAAATAATCTACACTTAATAATCTACTTTACAGTAACATCCAAGGAAGATAATAATAATTGTAATTTTTTAATGTAAATTTTTCTTTATGCTATTTTGATATTCAGTTCGGCATTCCTGGAAAACATTTACATTCATGCTGTCGGGTGCTGATGGTGATTTGGTGGCGCTTACTTAACTGCATAACAGCACGCGTTTAATCATTTCTGTCACTTTGCCGTAAACACGTGAAATGCTTTTTATGAGAATGTTTTCACACAACGTACATTTATTTGTTAGTTCAGAATGAGATAAATTTCATATGCTTGTAATGGATAGTAGTCAAAATCAGGACTAAATTAAGTCTGAATAAGAGCTTCCATTATTATGTAACTGAGTAATAGTGCATATAATTTAAGTATGTCTGCTGGTCTCTTCTATCTGTTACTGAACAGTAGATATGCTGTTAGTAAGAATTATATTAACACATTTAAAGCTATAGGAAGTGAGTTAATAAATTAGACAGAAGAACGTATGTATTTCAAATGAATTCCATACTACAGACCTTAGACATCTGACGTCTAAAATTATTAAATAGAGTCTGCTTTCTTCTTTTTGAGTAAAGACTTTAGGCTATAGGGAACAGATCAGATGAATGACTGGCTCCAAGGCAACTGTAGTCTTTTCAAAGCTGAGATCTTTGTTTTCTAAATTTATCATTACAGTACCATCACTGAAAAGGACATGATAAAAATAAATTGCACATCGTGAGAGGAAACTGCAACCCATCACAGCAGAATGGTGCTAGTTCACATGAACTGCATGTGTTTGGATCATGATAGCAAACACGCATCACATGGAGACTGGAAGAGGAAATATAACCTAGAGTTTAACCTAGAAAGTACAACAGTTGATTTTCAGTCACTATTCCACTCATCAAGGGTCCTGGCATACTTTTAAGTGTGTCCTGCACCTGAGATAAGACTTACCTTAGAACCTGCTGGGGTTTATTATTTAGATCCAGCTGAGTCTTTGATGACATTCAACATGACAAAAAGATAACAATTAAATCAGAAAAGTGTTTTCTTTAATTACCTATTTTAAATCAAAGAAATAGAAAGCTAGAGGTTTGACTTTTCCTTTCCTCTTGGTAGCGCCCCAGTAATTTTATCTGTGAAGTTGATTCCAACATCAATTTTCCAAATAAATAACTTATTAATTCATATTTAAAGCTTGATGAACTGCTTTGCATGTGACGATTATAGATTAGACCCACAGCACAAGACAAGTTTTTTAAATGGTGAAAGCCACAGTGTAATCAGTTACCCATCTTGTCTGCCACTGTTGAGGAGTGTGACCAATTAGGGCCCCGAAAGAATCTTCCAGCCTATCACATTTATCATCGCTGATCTAAATGGCGTGGGCACAGACGGCAAAAGCGGATCAGTCATTTGCATTTCAAAACGTGTTTGGAACCAAAACGGGGCACATGCAAGACAAGTAAAAAAACAACAACAACAACAAGATTACTCACGGAAGTTGCTACAAAGCCAGCATTTCTGTCCTCATTATTATTAATAATTTGCTGATAATATTTGTATTATAAACTTACAGAGATCAAAGTAATTAGTTCATTGACAGCAATATTGTAATAGTGGGATTGCAGCCAATACATCCATCCCTCCATCCATCCATCCAGCCATTTAAAATCTGTAAACCAAAGAGATCTGCAGGTGTGCTGTGAAGCTGTTGACTTCCTCCTGGAGTCAGGTAATGGGCAGTGGGCTTTATACATGAACACCTGCATGTGTACGTGCAGAAATGGCAGGTGTTCGGGTGTGATTCAACCACCATCGTCCCAGCATGTTCATCATCATTTGCGTCACAATTATAATGTTAATTAATTATCACGCTGGCGGCAAACTCCAGCCTGGGACCACTCTGGAGCTGCTGAGGCTGGGTGTGTTGTGCAGGGGCATGTAATTAACCTCTCCTCAGGATTCTGTACAAGATCATCACACTGCTGATGATATAATTATTATTAATTCCATCTAACCAATTCACTGACATTGTTAATTACTTGTCTGTAATCAGCTAATGTTAAATCTGCTTTCTCGCATGGCTTCCTAAGAGGGGGCTTCAAATGGTTTGAAACACAAATGCGACAAGAATCCCCCCCAACACGCACGTGCACACACACACACACACATACACACACACACACACACACTCACACACACAAGCCAGCCTTGGATTCACTTCCAGTACTCGTCTGTGTCACTGCAGGACCACTCATAATTAATTATTATCTTTTCACCACAAAGATTTGCTTCACATCAGGGCCTTTCTGAGTCTAATTAGATGGTGGCTTCAATTATCTCAAGCAGGGAGGCGATACCCGCTTGTCAATAAATCAGGCAAAGCAATGGAAGCTCATTAGAGCTAAATTTCAGAAATGATCCTATTTACAGGCTTGCCAATAACCTACACCTAATGTTTTTTTCTTAAAAGGAGTCAGGATTGCTTTATAGCTTATTTATAATTCTTGAGTAAGAACAGTGGAAAATAAATTAAACTGGTATAATGTGCCCTCCTCACAGGTGATGTAAAGCTGCTCAGCACCTCAGCACAGGCTGACTGAGCCAAAGGAAGCACTGCCACTCCAATCTACTGAGGAAAGAGCACTGACACTCCAGTCTACTGAGGAAAGAGCACTGATACTCCAGTCTACTGAGGAAAGGGCACTGACACTCCAGTCTACTGAGGAAAGAGCATTGACACTCTAGTCTTCCAAGAAAAGGGCACTGACACTCCAGTCTCCCGAGGAAAGGGCACTGATACTCCATTCTGCAGAGGAAAGAGCACTGACACTCCAGTTTGCTGAGAAAAGAGCACTGAGACTCAAGTCTTCCAAGAAAAGGGCACTGACACTCCAGTCTACTGAGGAAAGAGCACTGACACTCCAGTTTACTGAGGAAAGGGCACTGACATTCCAGTCTCCCGAGGAAAGGACACTGATACTCCATTCTGCAGAGAAAAGAGCACTGACACTCCAGTCTACTAAGGAAAGGGCACTGACACTCCAGTCTCCCAAGGAAAGGGCACTGACACTCCAGTCTGCTGAGGAAAAGGCACTGACACAATAGTTTGCTAAGAAAAAAAACACAGACTCTCAACTTTACTAAGAAAAAGAAACACTGACGTTCTGTTAGTAAAAAGGCCCTGTGTAATAAAGGAAATGCAGTAAATGATGTTGTATTGAGTTGGTCTTAAAATCTTTATTAAACATTTGTCTGAGGATAGAATCCACAGACACAACATAAACACACAGATACATGCACCAAAAAGCTGTTTCTGATTGTATCTCAGGCTGGTTTTTAAAACATTATGAACCATTTTCTGTGTGTAAACACTGGAAGATAAACAAATCTGACTTGATATAATCTATTTCACCAATGCAATTATTTTTTTTTTTATAATTTTTCTTTTTTTCATATACAATTCAACAAAAAATGCACATACAACTCAGTTTTCAGGTACAATCAGTGTTTCACATTTTTAATTTAACTAGATAATGGAAACATTTTGAGTTTAACTGAAGCCACTGGCATAAAATTTCCTGGCTTCCAATTTACAAACAGATTTTCCCAGTAACAAACTGCCATGCTTGACAAAGATATTTATGTACAATATATGTATCCAAATGTTACACCAGCCTTAGGTTACATGTAAGAGTATGCATGTTAAAATGATCATGGCTAATGATGGCGATCACCCTCGTCACCCCCCCACTGTGGTAACACATTCAGGGAAAGGCCAAGAATACAAGTATGGATGCAGTATGGTAACAAAAAGAAAATACCTAAATAAAACAGACCAATGAAGTACCAGCATCCCAGTCAGGTGACTGCCAAATATAAAGACAAAAAAAACTGTTTCAGTAACAAACATACTATATATATCAGTATCTTTCCATTGTAGCAGCTCCACGCAGAAGCATGAAGAACCTTGTGTAGGGATATAGCAGCTGATGGCAGGCATGCCATTAAACCCTGAGTGAATTTCCATGGTATATTTCAGACTACAAGGTAAAACAATGTAATACACTGAAAAGGCATAATTTATTAAATATTTTGCATGTCTGACAAAATGCTGTTTAATGTCTTGCATAAATGAAAATGTGTCAGAACTGTTTTTGCTATGCATTAGAGAAATGTCTTTACATTTGTGGTCAAGTGTTGGTCAGTGATTTGCATACCTAGTTTGAAGAAAAGATGAGATTGCAAAAAAGATAAACATCTATTACTTATGGATATAGTAGTATATAAAAGTGTATTGCATAGCGCGTTCAGGGGTGGCGACAGAACTTTGATATTCGGGATGCTGGGGGATGGTGTGGATGTATCGGACATCTTCTGGGTCGTGGACGAGCTCTTCCAGGGCACATATTAACAAACTGGAAAACTCTCCTCCATGGCTCCATTACATTGTCACCTGAGGAACACCTTGACCAGGTGTGAGCTGTGAAGCCAGGTGCACCGACTCACCTCACAGAGCATAGGAACAGAGATAATAATAATAATAATAATAATAATAATAATAATAATAACCACAGTTATGTCCATCCATCTGTACTTTTTTTATTAACCAGTTATCATGGAAAGTAACATTGTTAGGATGGATTTAATACTGACATTTCAGTTTCTTAACTGAATTTCAGGTTCACAGGTTTAGTCCTGCGTGTCTGGTTGCTTTTCACATATTCAGAGCATACTTATGAGCAGCCCCCCCACCCTGTTGTTTAGCATTAAAACCTCAAGGGGTTGATTTAAGTTTCTTAGTTACACGGAATTGTAAGGGAACATCACTGCAGATTAACCTACCTTCTCAAAGTTGTATTCTACAGCAGGACGGGAGAGAACTCGAAGACCTGCTGCATGATTTTAATTAAAGATAAGTTCTTCTCCGTCTGTGTCCATACTTAGGTTACTAAGCTGAATTCAATATATCCATATGTCACAGGTTACAGGCTAATGTGTAAACAGGGAAAATATTGGAACTCATTGCATTTAATTTGGCCGTGATCAATTCAGATTGACTGCACTTAACATGCAAATGCTTTTCAGGTCAAATTTCCCTTCCTCTCACTTTTGGCTGGGCTCCCAGAATTCTCAGTCCCCAGCGCAGTTGTTGCAGCTATCTGCGAGACTGCAATAACTGCATCGGCGTCCATCAATAAAACCCAAAGCCTCCGATTATTCTTTAAAACTTTTACTGCAGCCGTCTTAGCAAGTTTAAGTAAGGAGTGGCGGGGCAAGGTTCTCTACTCTGCACTCTGACGTCTTTTCACTTTGAAGGCCACAGCGCAAAGGAAGAAAGAGGATGATTGAAATACCAACGGGGGGATAATAGGTTTTTGCATAACAGCCATGATGACAGAGATTCAGAGGACATTAGTCAGAGAGAGTCGTTAACAGCAGAGAAGCCAACCGGATCTCTCCTGCGCAGCCTGGAGGAAATGTCATTCAGTCATTTTGAACACAGTGTGGTATGACTAATTTATGTAAATCTGATACAGCGCGAGATCCTCTTTAATTACTCATGTGTATGTCGCTGGAGATTCGGATGGCTGAGTTTGGGCCAAAACCCTCTGCCCCATACAGTGTCCCCCGCTTCAAAGAGGCCACGTAATAAAATTCTCTGTTAAGGCCTTGTCAAAGCATCCCAGCAGCGCTGTGGATAAGGATGTCAGGTGGCAGAGTCTGATGTGTTACATGCTGTGACCGCCTGTTGCTTTCAGGTGAAACACTGGTCGGCACGGTAGCACAGCTTGAGACTTCTACAGCCCTTGGCAAAAATTATGGAATCATCAGACTCTTGGGATGTTCATCAAAACTCTGTAATTTGTATCAAATACACCAATCACAGATATGACACAAAACAAATTTGATTAAGTAGCTGATCATTGTGGCTTTGTGGAACAGACCTCAGACAAATTAGTCAGTCATCTTCTATACTGCTTCATTCTGTTAAGGGTCACTGGAAACCTGGAGCCCATCCCAGGAGGCATGGGGCAGAGGACACCCAGGGTAGGGTGCCAACCCACTGCAGGGCACACACACAATTTGGAAACACCAGTCAACCTAACCCACATGTCTTTGCACTGTGGGAAGAAACTAGCAAAAACCCACCAAGCACAGGGAGAACATGCAAACTCCACACACACACAGACGCAAGGTGGGAATTCAACCCCAGGCCTGGAGGTGCGAGGTGACAGTGCTGACCACCACGCCACTGTGCCACCCTCAAGCAAATCTACTGCAATTAGTTTTCATATTGGAATATAAATTTTTCATATCAAGCAAAGGAAAAAATGATGGAAAAATTGTTGGTTGTTTCTGTTATTAGTTTATTTGACACAAAGTACAAAAGTTGGATGAACATCCTCCAAGTGTGGTGACACCATAATATTTTGCCAGGGGCTGTGATACGCCACTCCCCTATAAATACATCCTGACCAGTTTCAGTGTTCCAAAAAGTCCAGATTATCCATTTGATTTATTCTCAGAAGGAAGTCATGTTAGGTCGCACTACAATGACCTTAAAATATCTAAACCAGCAATGTTCAAGGTCCCATGAATCCTAAATCTTAACCACTGTTTAGGATCCTAGCTGTTCCATGAATGGGCCAACATCTACAGACCAAAATAACAGCCAGCACCTGTATGTGATGTTTTATGGTAAGGTCCTAATATCATATAATCCGCATACAGCATAACAGCACCCACGTAGGATTAATCATTGGGTAAATTTACACAAGGACACTCAAACATGAACGTTATCATGCCACTTCAATACAGATTAAACATTAAATACCTTTAATCTCTGCATTACCATCCAGTTAAAGAACAATTTTTTTTTCATAACCATTCGGTATATTGTCCCTTGAATTTTATTTAAGCTTAATTTAATCCATTTTCCCAGGAAGCTGTATAGCATCAGTGAATATGAATCGTAATTGTATTTTAATGCATGCCTCACTGTGTGGAATCAGTGAATATGAATTGTAATTGTATTTAAATTCATATCACGCCATATGGGTCTGTGGCACTGAGGCAGTAGCTGAATAACCCAGACAAAGTCAATCTTCCCAATGTCACCTTTGGTCACTTTGAGCTCTGTCTGAAAAGAGCGAGATTACGGGCAAGGCGGTCAGAAGCGGGTCCCATCGCAAGTGCAGCCGCGCAGTCGGTTAAGGACTTCAATGATCCGAAAGAGTCTTGGAGTACAATAAGTTCAGATGAAAGGAAATGACGTTTTCCTCACACTCACCACTGGAGCAAAAGGAGGACCTACTGTAGGGATTACATCTCTGAGGAGCTCTGAGCAGCCGTCTAATACCCTGGAAGAAGCTGGAATCTCTCATTAGAGCCAAGTTCGCTCCGGTCAGCCCTTGTTGACCTGCGCCAGCCATGACGTCTGGGGGAGAGCACGTCACGCACCAAGAAAACAAAATTCTTTGTTTTCAATGTGTCAGTTTCAATTTCAGTGATCCAAATAATGTACATATTTACTCTCTGGCCTCAAATATAAATAAACTTTAAATGAAAAAGTGTGGCAACGACATTTAAGTTAATTGTTAGTGTATTTAAAGAGTGTGAATTTGCTTTTGTTCCTGTTCATTTATATTTGGTTTCAGATGTACAAAAATGCTATATAAATAGTAAGAGCCTTCACTGGACTAATATGCAGCACAGCAGTGAGTGTGGAGACATTGAAAGTTGGGATACTAATGAGTCTCTGAAATCTTTACCATTACACACATGCTATTGAGGTCAGTCAGTCAGTCATCTTCTATTCTGCTTCATCCAGTTAAGGGTCGTAGGGAAGCCTGGAGCTCATCCCAGAACACATAGGGCGCAGGGCAGGGGACACCCAGGGCGGGGCGCCAACCCACCACAGGGCACACACACACACACACTACAGGCAATTTGGACCCACCAATCAACCTAACCTGCATGTCTTTGGACTGTGGGAGGAAACCGGAGAACCCAGAGAACACCCACCAAGCACAGGGAGAACATGCAGAGTAATTTCATGGTTTTTGTGTTTTAATTGTAGATAAACTGAGTGTGGAACAGTGCAAGAATTAGTTAATTCTGCTTCAGTTAAGTTAAACTGTTGAAACGTTGTAAAGAAGGCACGGTAGGTATTTAAATTGTATAGGTTTCCCAGCCAGCTGAGATTTGTGTAAATCCTTTCTGTGATATTTTACACTGTTTAAATATAGGGACCTGATTTAAAAATGACCCGATCAAGCACTATCTGAAGGCTCCTGCAGCTGTGTTCAGGAGATTTAGGTAATCTTTGTTGAGTCAACATCATTAACACAACCCCCGGGCCTTACACAGCGCAAGACATGGAGTAACAGTAGTGGTAAAACATCATCACTAACTTAGACAGCAGCCCTGGATAAAATTCCGTTGTTTACATTTTAAACTTCTACCTTTTGGTTGCAATCTCTTACAAACAACATTGTTACTGACTATATTATTAGTTTTATCCCCAGTGCCACAACATGGTGTCAAAGTAGTTTTAAATCAGTAAGGTTTGACATGTTTGTTAAGCATTGGTCAGGATGAGTGGAGTGTAAAAACAGCCACTTGAGAAATGATTTGTAAGAAGGCCGTTATGTTCAAAGAGGAAGGCCAGCAATATGGTCTTAATAGCACCTTAGCCACATTACTGTGATCATGCTGCCTTTGCAATTATACGCATCCAATTCATCTCCGTTGTTATAGATAGCAAGTCCTTGCAATGACATTCTTTGTAGCAACAGTCGCGGAGCGAGGTAAAGTTCATAACTTATGCACGGTGGTATTTTTGTATGTCCATCTCATAGTGCTGCCAAGGCTGTAAGGTTTTAGTGTTTATTTTCTCCATCCATCCATTCTTTGCTACAAGGACCATCAAGAACCAGGGCCAACTTTTGCAAGCACCGAGCGCAAGTGGAACTCAGCTCTGGACACGACTGCCGGCCGTCTCTGTACACCCATTCAGATGAGCGGTCCGGCACAGCAAAAATGAAGCAGCTGGACTCATCAGCTTACCTCATCCGTTTGGGTTTAGACTCCGTGCTGGAACACCTGAATGGTGTCCATGACAACAGGAACATAAGGTGTAAACTCCCCACATATGGTGGGCATGTCATTTTAATTTAACATGTGAATTCCCCATACGGTATAAAGGAGAGAGTTACATAGATCAGATGTATAATGGCCAGTGACATCATTTTAAAGTAGATATATTTGTGAACAGAGAATGTAACGTGTTTTTTATGTTTGTATTGTTTAATTGTTTTTGACAGGGCGCCGCTGTGACAACAGGGCAGTTGCTCTGGTTGTCACCGAGGGTCCTGTCAGTCACTGCCCTCCATGTGATGAGCTGTTCCACAAATTGAACCTTCACAGAGAGAACAGACCATCGGCAGGGCAGTGCGCTGTAATTGAGTTCAGCTGCTCGGACCTTCTTCAGAAATGGACAGATGAGCAGAAAAGCAAAAACTCATACTCTGGGGGGAGCGCGGGTTGGGAAGGTAAAAATCTGGATTTTTAGGTTCTTTTTACTACCTAAAATTATTGTTTCAAGTTTTTAAATTTCCAACATGTCTTTCTTAATAGTCATATGAAATGTTTGAACAAGTAGGCTAACAATAAATTGCTTTGGTTTCTTGTTGTTTTTCATGTTGTTGTTTTTTTTTTTTTTTATCGATTAGGTGGCTCAATTGGTAGAACATCAGGCTGGGATGCAGAAGTTTCCTGGTTCATAATCCCAGCCCAGCCACCAGGTGTGTCCTTGAGCAAGACACCCTGCGCTAGCTCACTGTAACACGCATGCGAAATGTTGTAAGTCGCTTTGGACAAAAGCGTCTGCTAAATGACCAATTATTCATAATTTCCAATGGGAAATACTCTAAGAATCAATTCATCTTATGAAATGTTCAAACCCCTTTTCATATTTTTCACTGTTTGATGGTTGCTCTCTTTGCATTTTTTAACGCCATTAAATGAGTCATCTTCATAGCCGAAATAAATTTAAACAAATCAACAATTCATGCAAAACAAAACAGAAACAACACGACTGCCTAAATCGTTCTTCAAATCTTTTGTTGTGAAAAACACATTAACTTCACTGGTTGCATGAAATTGTAATTTACGACCAGAAATTCTTCCTAAAACTACATGCTGCTCTAGAATTACTTTAGCGTTCTGTTGTACCCGGAAAAACCCAGCCTTTAAACTACAAATTCTACTTGAAATAAATCATAGTGAGTTTAAAAACAAAAAAGTATTATTACCATTAATCACAGAAGAATCACAGAAGCTGTGGTTTCTTCTTGCTGTATTTACAATTATAGACATTGTTTACAGTATTTTAAATGTACAGCAAATATGTTTTTGTAACTTGTATCTTTGATACCTTAAAACGCTGGTATGGTTACAGTCCAGGACTCTATTCTACCATCAACTCGTAAAAAGCGATATTCACTTTGAGCTAACGACAACCACACTTAATCCGTAGGCATCAGCTAGTTGTTTTTCCTTTTTTATTATATATTTATATAATAAATTATCGATTACAACAAAGGGCATTAGGTTTGGTTTCAGCATTTATAGGGACCAAATCAGCCCCAACCTGTCAACGTGAAAAAGCTAAAATATCGATGGGGACAGTTTGGTATTCATAGAGTTCATACCCAAACCTACACCGTGGATTACGACAACTATCCAGGATGCGCAGAGGTATTATTAGCAGCCATCATGAGTAAAAGCTTAGACATTATTAGCACGTTCCTTTAACAAACCAGCCTAAGAGCGTGTACCAAACCTGTATGTGTGGTGGCTACTTTGGGATGGCTGCCAGCACAGTTACACACATAACCACATAACCTTTTAAGACCATTAGTAGATATATATA
>JABJVR010000013.1:5881071-5899307 GCA_025773905.1 Chitala chitala
ACAGCACTGCAGCAGCATTAGCAGGAGGTCAGGCTAACCCAGGCGTTAACGTGTGCCTTAGTTAACTGCTCACACGCTCTGCCTAAGCACAGCCGAACTATCCCCGGTATATGTACACAGCTCAGAGCTAAACAGACAGCAGACCTGCCGCTAGCCTCTGCAGTCTCTGTCACTGACAGGGCAGCCGCACTGGGAGAGGTCAGCTGGTGTCGGGAAGCACCCGCACACAGGGGCGATCCATTCGCTCTCAGCAGGACGGAAGCACGCCGTCTTTGTGTTTGTATTCAATTAAAAGTGTCACGCAATAATAAAAATGTTGCGCTCTTGGATTTTATCAAGTTCTATCTCAATCAGTTTACACTAGAAATTATTCTAGTTTGTACTAGAAAAGTTCGTCGATCTCAGGTGAAGAACTTTTCACATAAAATGCCAACGAGGTTGGCATTTTGAACTATAATAACCGCAAAAGCTATTTAAGAGAAGTAATTGCAGACTCATAAACGCATATTTGAGGATTTTAATGCTTGCTATTAAAAACACATTCAATTTTACTTATTACTAGCACATTTTACATTAAAAAATACATATACAAAAAATTGTTTGTACACATATTTATGTATGCATGAAGCAATGTCAGTTATGTTTTTAAAATAAAAAACTCAAACCATTGTAAATAAAAGTTACGTCCTATGTCGATTAAGGGCAAAAAGTAATAAAACAGGAATGGTAAATTTATCATGCATTTATTACACACATTACTAATATGTACTTCCATTCTTGTGATTTATATAGTAAGAATTATTTGTGACACTTCAAAGTTATTAATTAGAGCATGGGTGCTATTGATTAATTGATTAATTACATTTTTCATAGGTCTCATTTATTATATTATGTTACGGTTAAACAACTCAAAGTTGTTTGGAGGGGGTCAGTGAAGAAAATTAAGGTTTATACAGGGTTAAAACTGAACCTCTCAGCACTTACACCCACAAATTTAACAGACTGGACACATTAGAGAAAAAACAACGTCTCCACTTCACCAGCCGATAGAAACTCTGTCAGGTTTAAAGGTAAATAAAATTTACACAGCTCTGGGAATGAACTAGATTAATTTAGTTATGCACAATTTGCGTATTTGCTTTCACTATGAAGTGCACTAAAAGCTATTTACTTTTCCTGTGAGCAAAAGCAACGTTTGAAAAATTCAAATTCAGTGCTGCGCTATCCAAACAGTTGGCGCAGAAAGAAATCATGACTGTGACCGACATTAGATCTCACAAATCCAAACGTTTAAAAGTATATGCTATCCCACAAACACCTCACCTCAGGATTACCTGACCCTTTTATTCACTTTTTCTCTACTTTCCTCATAATTTAATTTTTTTCCCTTCTGCTTTAAGGTTCATGAACGTCCATACAGTGAGTGTGAATGCCTTAGAGTTGGTAGCTGCGCTGCGTGTGGCAGAATTATTAAAACTTGGTGCTCAGTAATAGCCCTTTAAGTGATTTTCCATATATAAGAATATGTAAGCAAAATTGAGATAAAGAAATGTTATTAAAATGGTGACATCTGGACCACTTTCAAGGGGGACACGGTGGAACTGGGGAGGAGGAAGGGGGGGGGTTGTACATCAGCAGGGGGCTATAATGAAATGCAAAAATCGCCAGGACTAACAATTGAAAGCGTGTGTAGCAGCTTAGCCTGTTGGTCCCAGGCCATTCGTCATAATCAGAGGCACTTTTCTCATTAGCAAAAAGCCATTACCACTGGACTTTATCACAAACCGTGAGTTATCATGGACCAGGCAGCAATCGTAGCATGCACTGCCAGGGAGGAGGGCTTGGGGGGGGGATCCTGCGGCTCTAATAAGACGACTACAGCAGAACTCCGTAGTCAGGTACCAGTTCGCCTTGAGTTGGTTGACTGGAGGAGCCCACTAGCTAACTGGCAAGCTGCCAGACATTGTTACCATATGCACTAATCCTAATACTGGGACATGTGGGCTACGCTTACCCTTTAAAAATTTTTTTTTTTTTTTTTTTTTAATAGTGCACAATACTTAGTACCACTAAATGTCTCCTTTACAACTAACATAGAAGCAACGTCTATTTACGGGTCACCTTTTCCCTCATTATGTTAATTACTAATTAGTACCTGTTCGACATTGGTATGGCCTATAATTGCTATAATTACATGCTTTAATTACACTTTCGGTGTGCAGAATTGTTCAGAAAAATTGAAATCACTTGAAATTATTATTATTATTATTATTCTATACAATTAATACAATTAAATGTTCGTCACCATCTAAAATGATTACATTAGTACAGGGAGTTAGTTTTCCTTTTTCTTTTTCAAGATTGCAGTCATGTCTGATTACTCGTTAATTATTACTTAATAGATTTCTTATAACTAACGTCCTTAATTATTAATATGTTAATTCTGTTTTCATTGAGTGTAGACGTTATGACCTCGTTTTTAATATTATTTCTTATAATACAGTAGTATTGTTAAAAAAACTTAGAACCTAAACACCTCTTTTAAACATTTCATAACACCTTTCATATTAAGAGCGATTCCTAATATTTGAAACACAAAACATTGTGCTTGTGTGTGTGTGTGTGTGTGTGTGTGTGTGTGTGTGTGTGTGTGTATTTTAATTACTGTATTGGAGGAAAATGAGTAAATATGCCACTAGTAAATATAAGGACGTGTCCTCATCATAATGAAGATATTGTACTTATTCTTACAGCACTTAAAGCAATAGGTACTTACAAATCCTATCCATTTTTAATACGACTGTTAACAGCTGTCTTTAACGAGATATTGTGTTGTAAGTTATTTGTAATTAGTACAAAGCGTAGTATTCTGTGAGTAAAAAGTTGTTTTGTCGGTTTTTTAATTTCTTATTTTATTTATATATTTATTTTAAAATACTACATATGAAGGACGATCCACTGTGAATACGTTTTAGTTTAGGATACTGCTCCTGGGTGTGCTCAGTGAGCCACCTGGTCTCATCACGTCCGGCAAGCAAAGTATTCGGGCCGTAATTAATTAACATCGTTACCTTAACATTCTCGCGGCCGTGGCAGCGAGCGAGTTAATGGTGACGGGTTTGGGTTTGAAATGGGTCCGCGCTTTCCGCATGGCTCTCTGTTTCCCCTCTTAATCTGTATTTTACGAGTGAGAAGCTTTGCATTATGCAAATCGTTGGATGGGAACAGGTGACATTTCTGCAGTGAACACCAGCTACAGCCCAGTCTGGTCTGGGCCGCTGCTTTATACATTAGTAACTGTCAGCGCCGGTACCCCAGCCTTCATCTGCATAGGGTAATTTCTTTTTTAATCTTTGCGTTTTAAGGTGGAATCCTCCATCGGCACGCGTGAACACGTCAGGGTGTCTTAGTGCTAGCTGCTTACTTTTATTACTTGTCAAAATTAAGTGTACACATTACAATGGCACGATCGTCCCCGTTTTTACTTCGTGAAATGAGTACTGCACGAGTTAATTCATAATTGGACCTCATATTTGCGTGCTGAAACCGAGAAGTGGTTTATTATACAAGCAAAGAGAAAGTTCACTAGATAAGATATGTCGGTCTTCATGCGTTCCAAACAATGTGTTACATAAGTATATAAACAAATACATATTTCTTTGCCTCTCAGTTTGGGGTAAATAAAACGTGATCAAGGGTCGAAAATGAGTGTAAATATGGGAATAACTGCAATTTTTGCGCATTTTGCGCTTTTATGCAGTTCTCATAAAAAGTTTGCTTTAATTATAAATCAGGTGAGTTAATAGTTTTTATTCCATCACAGAAATGTCCTGAGAAAGTTCCATCATGTATTTTTTTAAACACTTACAAAAACAATGTTTGCTGTTGCTAGCTGTCAAACACACTACATGATGAAGAGGGTGATGAGTGTGGTATTTTGGAATCTGCACGTTGTTGTAATTGGCCTCAAATTACAGTAAACAAAACTGGCAAAATAAAAACAAGAGTTATGTCACAAATATATGTGGCCCAGTAAACCCTTGAGACCAGCAGTTTCTTCTAATCCACTATGTCTCTTCTGCAAATTAGCACCTGGCCACGGATTACTTAACGGCAGCAGACTTCGTTAACCTGGGCCAAGGTGTCGCTCTGTCCAGCGGTCATGTACCGTGCACATCTACTCAGTCTCACCATTCCCGCAGCCGGGGGGTGGTCCGAGCATGCAAATGGTTTCCATAAGAAAGATTAAGACATGGTGAGTTAATGTAAAATGACACCAGAAAGTGAGAAGCTCACACCAGTGAGCTAAAACCAGAACAGGGGAAGAGTTTAGCTGGGTATGTACATTGCAGGATGACATCCAGAAGATAATTAAATGGTTACAACAACTCCAGCATATTTCTTCATGTGTTTTACAGTTTAAAACCATCTGTACTTTAATTAGTTTTAGTAGTACAGTACTTCTTTTAATAACGCAAGCATTCCACTTTCTTTAACCTGTCTCTTTAGCTATAGATATAACTTTTATAAATAGCATTAAACTGTTTCCAGTTGTTTAGCTTATATCATAAAGTGATATTACAGTAAATTTTTCTGATGGACACATAAAGGACATGAAGGACAAGGTTAAAAGATTTAACCCTGTTGGGTAACTTCTTTGTAGCTGTTACTTAAATTTTGAGGGGAAGAAAATCCAATGAAAATGTTTGTGTTTAATTTATTTGATTTTTACATGTTCCAGTTATTTCAGTATTTGGCTATACATACTTTTACTATGATGTCCTTCTCAGCTGACAGTTTCAAATGTAATTAAACAGCAATATTAATTTAAGGAAGTAAAATAACATTTTAAGAGATGTAATGGCATTACGTTGAATAATAACAATGAAATTGCAAAAAATCTGAATGTCATGTATAGATAAAGTGCTAGAGTTGCACTAAAACCTTTAATCACCCAGAATCCTCCTTGGTCCATATACTGTGTCACTGAGCTCCATCTGTTATTAGCCTAGTTACAATACATTTCACTCCTCACTTACAGTGCGCATGCAGATTTTACGTTTTTTAATTTTCTTTCATTCTGCACTTTTTGCTTTCGCTTTCTCACTGTCGTCTTATATGTAAATACCAGAGGGGTTTTTTTTGGCATGCATCTTGCCAAGGGATACAACTGCCAGGCTTTGGGCAGAAATGGAGATAGTTCCACCTTAAATGAAGAGCGCCCCCCCGGCCCAAGCACGGCTGCTCTCAGCCTAATGTTTGCATCCAATGAAGAACAAATCAGCGGCCAACTCGACTCATCTTATCATGCAGTCAAAAACTGATGGTCAAAGAAGTCATAAAGATCCCATTTAATCTTTTGCCTATCTATCACGGCGACGTCTTTATCTGCCTTGTGCAGTGGTAATATCAGCCCATTATGAAAGCAAAATAGATCCGGCGTGCTTACAAGGCGAATGAAGTGCTCACTTTGATGTGACAGCATGATGGGTGAAAGTGGTAATCTGAAAGAATCAAAAAGATCTCAATTATTCCATAAGTGTAATGTGTGAGAACAGCTCACCGCCTACACATCTGCCTTCATATATTGTGACATGCGCTGATAACACGTCCTTCCCAATTTGCGTCCTCCGTGCTTGAGTAAGCCCCAGCAGCCCGCGCGCAAGGCCCCTAATCACGCCATCAGCGTAGAGAAAAGATGAGAGGGAGGAGGGGGTGTGGGTAAGAAGAGAAAAAGCTGCAATTGAGACCCAAATGAAAGAAGATTGGAAAACTATCCTCAATTCAAATTACATTTGTAAATGAGCCGTAGTGCTTTATTCTGAGAGCATTAAGGAATCTGTCTTTGTGGGTAGAAAGTGTGTGAGGACATCGAGCGGGTTCTGCACACTGGAGACAGTACCTGAGGCCCCTCAGAGAAGGTTTGTGGAAGGTGAGTGAGGGGAGGGGAGAAGAAAAAGCTCCGGAATATTCCGCCTGGTTCCATGCCCATGAATCACAGACGACTAAACACTGCAGCGTAAAGAGTGCTGGAGTGAAAGAGCCACAAAGCACTGGCATTGGAAGTTTTTCCATTAGTAATTTAATGCGCAATTATACACAAAAACTCACCATGTGAAACTATAGTAATAAAAAAAGCAAAAATCTATTTAATGGCACCTTAACTGTGCATGGCACCTGACTGCTGGCTAAATTCTTTATTTTATTCTTTTTTTTTTTTTAAGAATCATGGGAAAGGCTGCTAGAACATGATGCACAGTTGGAGTGAGAAAACCGTGCGCTAATAGTCCCAGCTTGTGAAAAACACAGACCTTTGTAAAGTAACAGAAAAGCCCCAAATGGAGCAATAATAAGAATTAAACAAAAGCTTCAGTCAGGAGGAAAAATGCCCGGTATGTAAATGAGATGTTAATTAACTCAGGCACATGGCTGTCTGCCATTTGATTATTTTTAAACGACTCCCTCAGCACTGGCTTAGCCTACTTGCATAACTGTTATTGAACCAATTATCATAAATTCCCCTTGTAACAATTAACAATATTAGAGTGCAGTGCTGCATGTATTTTAAGCGTTATAATTAAGACGGGCTCTTTTGTTAATTAGCCTATCTGGCTCTTGGTTTTTTTTTAATGCCACTCATCTGCTCATTACCACAGCCATTTAATTCAATTAGCACCTTAATTAGACGAACGGCCGTGTTATGATGTCGCAGGCCTTGTCAGAGGAGCGCACCGCGATTAGCAGAGACAAACACGGCGTTTTAATTGCGGCCGGTAATGTTTTCGAGGGTGCGCGACATGCGAAGAGCATGCAAACAGCTGCTGCGGTGTGACTGCATCCTCCAGGGGGCAGACACAAAGGAGAGTGGATCTTGTGACCCGCACAAACGCATGCACGCCCGCACACAAACTCATGCACTGGCTGCTAACAGCAAGCAGGTCTACTCATGCCGATTGGTTAGGCTTCTATTCCAAGGGACTGAGCAGGTTTCATTAGGGGTTCTGCCGCTTTATTGCTGTATTTTTAAACAAATAAAGAAGTCATTTGAAAGCTAACAGTTTTTGGCGCAATTAACAGATTTAATTCCAGGTCAAAGGAAAGCGTCCGCGGTTCAGTAGCCAGTTAGCGGAGTGTGATTACTCTGGCCTGACGTGGCTCCACAGTGGGTCAGCAAGCATCTGATAATCACATTACAGCGAGAGACAGGAGGAGTAGTGCGTCACACTGTAGGGAAGTTTAATGGCTTCTTAGACCTTCAGGACCAGAAGTTTCATAAAGCTGAGCCAGCCGGGAGCTGGGGGCCCCAGGGCCACTGGGGGAGGGGGGGGGGTTGCAGAGCCTCGTTCTTGGGGCCGGCCCTGGGCACAGGCCGCGCGGCTCGTCGCAGGCGATGCCGCCGCAAACTGACACGCAAGATTAACGCTGGAGAATTGCGGCCAAGGCGACGCACTCCGGGATCCCTGTTGGCCCAGATAAGAGTGGCCATTTGATGACATCGAAGGACAAACTCAATTAACCGTAATGGAGAGGGCCCACTCTGCCTTGCCACTGACGGGCACTTATAAAATTCAGTTTTCTTCTCCAGAGGAAGATATTAAAAGCCACTGAAAGGAAGGGAGGTGAAAGCGGGCTCTTTGACAATGAGCCGAATCAAACGCTGTCGATGAGTGATATTGTAATCTAAGGATTAAGTGCCGTCTGGGCACATCTTGATGTGCAACAGAATACAAACTCTCCCCGCATCAGTGCAAGGAACCTGGATGGCCAAAAAGATGGGGAAGAGACTATTCAGTGATAGCATGAGGAAACCCCGCCTTGCTATAGAGGAAATATACCATAATGTTGTATAGGTTACAGAAGCCCCAATTGTCTATAGGGTAGAGGAACTGAAATGAGATACAGGGAGGAAAAAGTCACTCATCCTGTACTATAGAGAGATCCAGATAGGTTAAGGGCAAGAGAAGCACAGCTAGTGTACAAATAAGGTAAAGTCAGACAAGTCAAAGCATGAAACCTTAACAAGAACGAAAGCGAGGTACATGACACCATAGTTGTACAGTATTCCGAGCCAGACGGGAGAAAAATCCTGCAAGACCATTAAACTGCTATGAGGGCAACAGTGCTTTACCCATGTTTAAATTTAACGGAATAATTAATATTACGCATTGTATTCCCAACTCACCATTGCATTGCCAGTTCCTAATGGTTTGCCAGTATTCTCAGTGAAAGTCAAATGTACAACAAATGATCAGGTACTAGCACAAATGATCAGGTACTAGCACAAATGATCAGGTACTAACACAAAACAAGACGTGTAAATGGGAGAGCCATGAAGACATTATTCCCTTTTTCCTACTAATAAACCATAAAAAATTTCAGAACGTCAAAAACACAGACACTCCCACAATATGAATGATCGAGTATAGTGAGACTTCGCAGTTCCAGGTTGTGTACTATCAGGCTTGGATGTGTGTATTTGGAGTTCGAACACAAAAAATACAGTCCACATTCAGCGATGTGTGTAAATCCTAATGTCTTCTGGGACTTGTTCTTGGTGACAATGATAGTCACATTCTTTGGAGGCCGGAGAGGGGTTGACCTCTGCCAGTTTTGCTCGTGTCCTTCGTGCGGTTGTGATTTTTGTGACAATTTTGCTGTCTGCATATGTTCACTATGATTTTATTGTATTTCATTAATACATGAAGCATTTTGTATGTCCTTGTATCTGTCTGCAATTATTCTTATTTACACTGTATGCAGTTTGTCATTGCCTCAGTATTATATGCAGTATCTTGAATGCTATGTTGTCTGTTAAACAGTTACACTATTCTTTTCAATTTTTGTAATTAGAAGTTAATGAAGTGGACCAGGCTGCCTAATTAACCCCTAGTGAAACATTGTTATGGGGTTTCACTCACCTAGAGGCCGGGCCTCCAGCCGTCTAACATTTTGTATACACCTTGCAGCCTGACAGTAGCATACACCTAAGACTCTGCCCTAGTATGACAACTGTAAAATAAAAATAAACCTCTTACCCTGTACCTTTGCTTTGTGATCTATCTGAAGTTTGGAAGGTCAGATGGGTTGAGGTCAGTTCAGTCAGCATCTGTATCTATGCTACAGTCTACAGCTGTGTGTGTGTCTGTGTGTGTACTCTATACTGTGTATATGTATGTACACGCTTATTACTGCAGATAAAGTAAATACAAACAACTATTATTGTGCATCCTGCTTTTCTGCAGGCATATAATTCACTGAGAGTAATATTGTTTTCTCACATCTCCAGCAGGTTGTGAGTTTTAACCCAGCCTTTGGTCCTGAGTACGTAGAGCTTGTGTGTTCTTCCTCAGTCTGTGTGTGTGTGTGTGTGTGTGTGTGTGTGTGATTCATATGCTCCAGTGCCCCGCGCTGTCCAAAGAGTTGCGGTGCAGGTGAACTGGCCGTGCCGTAGGGCTGCACTCCAGTGGCTTTTTTGGTTTAATGCCATCTCCAGGGTGAAGCCTTCCTTCTAGTGTTGTTTAGGTTACACACCTGGACCATGTGGCTCTACAGTTTTCAAAAATGATTGAAATGTTGTACATGGGTTTCAATTACTGTTATTGTAGATCAAAAAATGGCACCTGCAGAAATGGTGGGTCCAGATTTAATCTGTGAATTTTACTACATGTGAATGTAATTAAGAAACTTGTAGAGGAAAACACCAGTAAAATGTAATTCTATACAACACTTGCAGTAGCTCTGAGTGTTGTAAGGATGCTATTAAAGCACACAAGAGACCTAACAAAGTTTATTAACTTGTTAAAGTGGAACCTCGATTATCCAATATACGCAGCCATGACAGATTTTCGAACAGACGTATAACGGAATATGTACATTAAATGAGGGGCCCTAGCACCACAACCTGTTAGTTTACAAAATAATCACATACAGTACTGTTTTTAATTACAAAACTGCACTAACATTGCAATAGAATACAGTAGTACATATGCAGTAACATCATTTATTTTTTGAAAAAGTCAGTTTTTTTGTTTTAGTGTAATGTTTTCTGTTCTTTAACATAACCATCAGTTGTTTCCATTTTCAACTCAGTTTCAGTTTTGTCTGCACCATCCTTTGTCGTTCGCTGTTGTTCTTCCTGTTCTGTAAATCGGAGCAATACTTGTAGCGCTTTCCTCTCTCTGTAAATGTTTAATGATTTCTGTTTCTTGTGATAATCCCAGCACTACACATTTATGTTTCTCAGCCATGGATTTGCAATATAAGACGTGGTTGACCGACCCTGGCACTTAATAGGAACCGATGGTTAAAAGAGTAATGGATAATCAAGTTTTTACTGTACAATCTTCAACCATGAGACTGGTCAGGAAATGTGTGAAAGAGTAAGAACACACTGAGGAGGTGAGGGTGTCCAGAGAAGAAGGAGATCTGGATCAGGTGGAGTATGAGGGTCCTTCTGTATGTGAAGCTGAAAGGTCAAATTGTTAAATTAAAAAGAGAGACCCCAGACGCAGAGGTGCAATCATTTTTATTTAAACGCAGAGCCAAAATCCTTGAAACAGGCAGCAGGTTGGGAGCTGTAGAGTCCGCCCTGAACTTGGAGAGCAGAATGGTAAAATACAGAGGGGTAGCTGGAGGATTCTACGAGCAAAGCTTCAGGCACTTTGGAGGAGTGGAAGAGACACAAGACAGAGGTCAGCTGCACAGTACTGGGCATCTAGGAAAGGCATCTAGCAGGTGTGTGGTTACTTAAACATGCTGTTGTGGCATCAACACTGACAGAATTTGGACGGATGGGACATTGCAGTGCATCAAGGCTGTCTGATACAGAGCACCACGCAACTGGAAAGAGCATTACAGCTGGTCTGGGCACTGGAGGTAATCCTCATTACATTGTGTGTGTAATTCAAGACCGTAAATAAACAAGATGCACAGAGAACATATTATCATAAGACTCAGTTTTACATGATCACCCTCTCTGGCTCCGTAAAATAAACAGAAATTGCGGCACCTTTTTCTTTTATTTAATTACAAACATAATAAGAAATAATGCTTTCATTATAGAGTAATTCTATTTATTGTGCTCAGCAGATGCCAGCGTGCTTTATGCCTGTAGACGACAGGTGGCTAATGTTGTCATTACCGCAGTGCCAGGAAGGGGCAGTTTGTATTGAGAATTTCTGTAGCGAGACAGGTCTACAGGTAAGGTTATTACGCAGCCTTTTCAGTTGCAAACCTCCACTGCAGTACTTTACAAATGAATGCAGATTGTAAACTTCCGTGATATCCCAGCTTCGCGAATCTCTGAGTAGTTTGTAATAATAGGGGAATTGTTGCATAAAGGCCTCCTTTTCAATTGTTAAAAGTGTGGGGAAATGCAAAGATGAGGTACGATTTCTGTAATGCTGCCATCCAGAGGAGTCAAATTGTATGGAAATTTAAGACTTTCTTTATCGGTGTTTAGTTGTGTAACTAATTAAATCTTTTCAATGGTTTACTTACTTGAAAGTCTGAATATTCTGGAACAGTGAGAAAAGATGAAAAGTTTGGCTATATTTTATAGTAAAATTAGTGTATTTGCTACAGATATGTCTATAGTAGTGCTGACCACTTTGTTTTGGTCAGAAGGTATCTGGAAGTTGAATCATGTCAACTGGACTTCTTTCTTCTTGATAGGAATGTTTCACTCATCCAAGTAGCTTCTTCAGCCTGAGTCAAAATTGGTCAGGGACCCCATATTTGTCCTCCAGGGTGGTTAACTGACTTGGATAGAGTTTCTGTTGGATAAAAATAAAATAAATAAAATAAAATTGGACATCCAACAGAAATTATGGAATCATTTTGACTCATCAAAGTAGCTACCTTTTACCGACATAATAGTAGATATAATAGTAGAACACACTCATAGAAAGAAATAGAAATATTGTTCAGAAAGTTCTTTCCAACACTGTTGAGAACGTTCCTACAAATGTGCTGCACTTGTAGATTGCTTTCCTTTCACCCTTCTGTCCATTTCATCCCAAACCAGCTCGACAGGGGTTTAAGTCTGGCGACTGTGTTGGCCATTCCATGATTTGAAGCCTATCGTCTTGTTCTTTTCTTCTAAGGTAGTTCTGACAAAGCTTGGAGGTATGTTTTGAGTCATTATCTTGCTGTAGGATGAACCCCCCTGACTCACTAGGTGAACACCAGAAGGATTTGCACGGCGCTGCAAAATGCTGTGATAGTAATTTTGATTCAAAATGCCTCTTACTCTGTGCAAGTTCCCAACTCTGCATCCAGCTAAAGAGCCCCGGTCCATCACACTTCCTCGTCCATGCTTGACAGGTGGTGTCACACACTGAGGAATCATCCTTTGGCTTACTCAACGGCATCTCAAATTTTGATTTGTCGGTCCATAAGACCTTCTTCCAGTCTTCAGAACTCCACACGCACTGCTTCGTGGCCCAAGCACCCTTTTCCTTACTGGGGCATCTTCACAGTGGCTTTCTTACTGCCACTTGACCTGTCAAACCTGTAGCTCAAAGTCTTCTCTTCTTAGTTGAAACTTGCTTACTTCAACCTATGCTTTTAAGAGTTATAATGGTCTGGCAGTTTACCATTTACCTTTGCACCATTTCAGGTTATTCACTGAACTTGAACTGCTTAAATTTCAAGAAAAACTGGAACTGGGGCTGTTCTAAAACTTTCACAGGAATCACATGTGTCCTGTAGGCTAATGCAGGCAACTGGAGGAACTGTAAAAACACAGAGTATTACATTACAGATATATCCTATGTACACTACAAAGTTGGTTGTGTTCATTTAACATTGAGAGTGTTTATATGGGTCCACACTGACCAGGGTGTTAAATTAACACTGATCAGTGTTAAATTACCACTGCCAGCATGTCTGTGTAGATGCAAAAAGTGGACATCTTTACTGAGATGTAAACAGAATTCTAGAAAAAACAAGTGGGCATAATGACAAATATCATTTTTAATATCTACTTTTATAAATACATCAGCACTAAAATGTGAAATATATTACTTTAGTTTTCCAATTAATAGTAATAGAGTGTCATACATTACTGATTTGGAGTCATCATTTTTCCAATTATCCAAAAAATAATTTATGTAAAGTTTATCAATTTTTTTGCCTCGTTTTGGTCCATATATTCATATTACATGACGACTCAACTGTACTTTGCAAGGTAGCCATCTGGCAGTTAACTGGTTGTGTAATTCCTCTCATTAATTAATTTGTATAATAGCCAAGTTAATGAGGAGTTGTAAATGGAAACCTGGCTCTTCTTCACAACTGTCTTTTTAAATGCCTGCATAAGGTTTGCCTGCCTCTGGGACGGCATAGCAGAAGGAGACACTGTTTTATTGGGAGTTGAAGAGGTTTGCCAAATGAATTTGTCCTGTAGAGTTTTTGGCTCTGGATTAGTGTTTCCTGAGCTCCCCACCTTGAGGCAGGTACTACGTCACAGACCGGGATAGACTAAAAAGAGTTACTCTTAGAAAGCCATTTAAATGCTACATAGGCATGTATATTTGACATACGGACCATCATGAGAATAAAGATCATACATTTGAATAAATGTAAGAATTCAGGCAATGATTTGACACACTTTAACACCGCGTAAATTCAGATCTACCTTTGCACGATCACTTTGAGAGTGTAATCGCAAAAATAAAAGACCTCTTTAGGTAGAGACTGAAATTTTGTTGGAAACGAGACATTTCATGAATCTGAGAAAATGAAGATCCACTCTAGCAATCTTGGGGAGGAATCCCTCTTAAATGAACAAATACTGACACCCCCAAAGGGGTGATAAAAAAAAAAAAAACGGGTGAAGGGGGGGAACTGTCAAAACGCCTAAACAATGGAGTGGGCTTGTAAGTATCCTGCTTGTATCAGCTGATAAATGGGCTGCTCTTTAAGGAACTTATCTCTTTAGGAGTCGTGGCATGAGGGATGGCATCATTTGTACTGTTTGCCTGGCTGGACGAGTCAAGCTGGATCCATTTAAAAGATAGCGAGATACCGTCGACAGCAATAGACAGGGTAATTGCAGAGCCACTACTGTGGTATAAATTACATCACTCCAAGTGGCAGAAGGCACCGAGGAGAGCGAAAAATTTCTGACAATCCACACCCCCCTCCCCATCCACGTTTATCCCTCACCCGCTTATCACCGCTCAGCAGAGGAAAAAAAAAATGGAGGCGGTTAAAAAAAATTAAGTATTGATCAAATTAACTGTTCTTAACGATCATTTTAAGAGGTGTTGGGGGTGGAGATGGGTGGGTGGGACAATTAAATTCTCAAGACAATGGGGGGGCAACAGGATATTGCCTGACCCTCGGAGCCACGCTTGGATCAACAAGCTGGGTTAACGGCTCACGATGGGCCCTTGTTCTGGGTGTCAGTGCAAGATGCAAAGCTGAGGTCTTAGAGCCAATTTAAAAGCATGGTTTGAGAACTTTGTGTGTATTGTATTCTCATGGAGGGGAGTCCACTAATTTTAATTTCCCTTAAATTGATGTTTACGTTTTCATGTATACCTTTTTTATTTATGTTTTACCATAGTAATGGTCATGGATGAGTCCTCAACAAGGCCGTAGCACCAAGCTGTGGGCTCTGTGCATCTGTACTAATTGAGGGTTCCCAGCACCCCCTGTGAGGCTGTTAGAGGACCTTCCCAATGCATGGGCCCAGGCTGATGAGTTTCACTATTCCCCCCTTTCCTGCGCTGCTGAACCTCAACATTACTGAATAGTAATTACTATTACATTACTAATATTCTACTGCTAAAATAATGGTCATGATTGTTTCCACCACACAAGGCTTTTAAAAAGTCATTTGATGTAAATTATTTTAACAAGCAAATAACAATGCTGGATGATTTTTTTTTTTCTCGTCAGTAATACGTTCAGTTGATTAAAAGCCAAAAATGCATCTGTAATTATATGTGTTAACTGTCTATGCATACCTGTGCACAGCTTTTAAGTGAAGCGAAAGAAGTTGACGCTGAAGTTTGCGAGAAGTGTTGAGTTTAAAGTGCGATGGGCTGAAAAACATGTGCTGTGTGTGCAGGAACATCCTTGTTCGGTGTAACTCTCTGAATGTTCGATACATTTTTCCACATCTCAAATGCTGGCCTAACAGCCAGTCTGAAGTTCAGCTCCCCTGTAATTATATACGCTGGTACAACGTAATATAATTGTGTTGTCATTGGACTTTACTCCAAATTTTCCCCTTCAAGCACACAAATGTTTTATATTTCATGCCAAAAGTCATGATATGTCCCATAGATTTCCACACACACACACACACACACACACATATGTATAATTACAATTACTAACAGTTTATTTCTAAGGAAAAAGCAGTCCAACTGTATTCCTATCTCTTGAGCAAACCATAACCTACACTTGCGACTGACCTTATAACGGACAGATGAGACTTATTAGCTTATTATTTTCATGCCCCATAAAATATTAATAAATTAAACCTAACAATTAATAGTCAGACTATAAATCTACGCATTCCTATATATTTGCCGAGGTGCATTGATGTGTTTTTTTTCCACCAGTCTATTTTCAGACCTACGCAGATACACTTATGGGTCACGGCTGTGGAAAAAGGGGGTGCGTATTTGGGAGGCTGGACTGGGGGTGGGGGGAGCGAGTGGCACTGGAGTGTGGCTGGTTATTTGCATGAGTTTTTATGCATCACTGACTCCATTTCAGCTCCATGTGTACTCTGGAATACGGCCGCCTTTGCTCAGGGCAGGCCGGTTAAATCAACAGGACCGGGTAAGCTCTCCTTCACAGCAGGGCTACACATTATGAGCAATTAACAGCTGCATTCACAGCGGGCAAAGCGGGCCAGGTGGAAACCTGTGAGCTTGTTCCTCTGTCGATTTGTCACGACCTTGCTGCCTCTCGTTGTCATAACCAAACCGCAAGAACGGTTAGCTTCTGGCTATTCCTGCGAGGAACGTTACAATTTCGTATGTATGTAAAAAATGGCATTTTACAGTTATCGCTGCGCTGGCATTTAATCCGAGGCTGCCCAGAGCGGAGTCAGCATGCTGGCTTTTCGCATTGGCACAGCCTACGCAATGGGAAACCTCTGCAGAAACCGCTGCCCTCTGCTGGAGGTTTAGGGCACATACAGTCGGCGGTCACATGACCCCAAGTGCCTGCAGTGTTTGACCAGCTAAGAGCAATAACACCATCCTTCTCAGCTGCTAATATGATGGGAGCTCCATAAGTGCATTTTCAACTGAAGCATAGGTTATCGGCACAGTTCCTGGAAGTGCAAGGGGGGCATTACCCCATGCAAGGTTCTCATTAACAGGAAACGTCTTTGGTGTGCGTCAAGCACAAGGGTACATAACGCTCACCGACATGCAGCAACAGATTATGAGAGTATGAGTGGTGCGCAGCAGGAGTGCGCCGAATTTGACCCCCTCCCGGCCCTGCTTGGAATCCATCTTCAGAAGCCAAAACGCAACACAGACGGCGCCGCAGATACGACTTAGGTAACTGGATTTGCGACCAAGAGGTCTTTTCGAAGCTCTGCTGACAAATACAATCAGCTAGGTAATCTGACCCGTTTTCTTATTTATCCGCTCCTATAAAGGGATATAGAGTGTAAATTTTATGCTATGAAGCCCAGATGGGTTAAGGGCATCCTCATGCAGACATGGAGAGGCTTTATCTTTGAGTGCAAAGTAATGTATACATGATGCTGAATATAGAGGAATATGTTAGATTAATATAAATAATATTCATGCATTTATGCTATTCATCCTGGGAGCTCAGTTTATATGCAGGGTAAGTATATTCATAGGATCAAGGAAGGCCTGTCGAAATGTTCAGTTTCTTCCAAAGCTGTGCGGATGCAGTGACGATATTTAAGTACTTCGTAGATCATGTGTGATTACCTGCTCAGGTAATGCTCCAGTAAAGGTTTGTGTGCAGAGCGTACTGAGGCAGAGGAGCGTTGGTATTCCAAAGGCTCTCCCCCCCCTCCCTGAATTGAGCAGAATGGAAACATGTTCCATTCCCCTGTGGGCGTTTTTTACTTCCTTCGCCCCACATTTTTCAGAACAGATTTTCTCCGCTGTACCCTTTGAGATTGGGTGCTTCTTTTTTAGTGCTTAATACGTCTTTTAAAAATCCCAGATATACGTTGCAGGTCTATCTCTGGGGCCTCGGACTGAACATTTTAATTCCCAGACACCTTTTAGTGATGGCTTCAATTTCCGAGGCTTTTGATAAAATCGCACGGTCTCCTGTGTGTTGGGATTGAGTACTCTGCTTTAGGAACAATGTAATGAAGTACCATAGTTTTGCCATCTTGTGTTTGACATAACCTCACTCAGAAGTGCAATAAACGCACAGTGATAAATGTAAGGCCAGCGGTTGTAAAAAATATAGTTGTAATTGGGTTAATATGCTTTAAAATAGTCTCCATTCGTTATCCAGGATTGTGCTTTCATATGACTTCTGTAGGTAAGTCATGGCCTATAGAATGTACCTGCGTCATTTATTCTGTTCCTGAAAACCTTGAACACAAAAATACTAGAATAAACTTGTCTTTACTCCAAATCTCAAAAAATAAACACTAGTCACTAGTAATTGTAAATAATGGCAAGTAAATGAAACCCTGTATTAGGTTTTAATTATATATGCTTTTTAATTAAGCACTAACAGCAATAACACGTTTAATAATAGCAACGATTAAAATGCTACTGCAATCAAATTACCAAAGAAATTGAATTATGTACTATAAAAATATGATAATGGCATTGCAGAACCAATGTAATTATTTTGACAATATTACAAATTTTTATTAGTCTTTTCATTTGTGTTAATTTGAGAGCTCGGTTAATTTTAAAATACATAGACTGCTGTGCTAGATGGAATCATGTTTATGTATTAGAAAGGGTAGCTGTTGTAAATTGCCTGTACTGTATTGTTGTGGATCTGTTACCATGATAGGAGCTGCAAGGTGCACAGATCAGGTAGGTGTGTCAAGCGAATGGTGCACAGATCAGGTAGGTGTGCCAGGTGAGTGGTGCACAGCCCAGGTAGGTGTGTCAGGTGAGTGGTGCACAGCCCAGGTAGGTGCGTCAGGTGAGTGGTGCACAGCCCAGGTAGGTGTGTCAGGTGAGTGGTGCACAGATCAGGTAGGTATGTCAGGTGAGTGGTGCACAGATCAGGTAGGTGTGTCAGGCGAG
>JABJVR010000013.1:5923579-5966435 GCA_025773905.1 Chitala chitala
TAAGTGACCGTAGCCTAAGTGACTGTAGCCCAAGTGACTGTAGCCCAAGTGACCGTAGCCTAAGTGACTGTAGCCCAAGTGACTGTAGCCCAAGTGACCGTAGCCCAAGTGACTGTAGCCCAAGTGACCATAGCCTAAGTGACTGTAGCCCAAGTGACTGTAGCCCAAGTGACCATAGCCTAAGTGACCGTAGCCTAAGTGACTGTAGCCCAAGTGACTGTAGCCTAAGTGACCGTAGCCTAAGTGACTGCAAGCTGCAGTCCACAACGCACAAACTGACAGGTTATGGAGAAGAGCAGCATACAGTAAAAAGAACTTGTCTGCTGCATTGCAAATACAAAGAGCACAGAATGATGCTGGATTTTTATATTCAATTCATTGTCATTTAGCACCTTTCCCAATAGCAGTGCATCAATGCATTTAAGTAGAAAAAGAAACACGGATGTTAAGTTAAAGTTAGACGACAACAAAGGAAAGCAAACAAAAACTCCACTGGGTCGACAAAAAACCTCTTAAGAGATGTGATTCAATAAAGCAAAATGTTTCGCTTTCTCATCGAATTGTTTGTAATTGCTGCACAAAACAGGTACTAAAATGTACTGTACACATTTGCTACATTGTGTTTGCCGTGTGTCATGTGTTCCACATGATCTGCACTGTTTGTGCAATTCTTCTCCTTAGAAAACGTTTATCTGCTGATAATATTCCAATAAACAAGGAAGAACATTCACTATCATTCCAACCAATTATTTTTTCCAACCGTAGCCTTGCATATCTCTAGGTGCATCTCAAGGCATGTCAGATACATACACAGAGGTGGTCCACAGAGGTTTCTAAATGACGCTGTAAAATGACGCTGTAAAAAATGCCTTTATTTTACATTCAACATAATAGCATAAATAGACTAATAATTAATCGAGAATCCCACAATTAATAAAACAAGTAAAAATATATCTATATACATATGTGTTATATTGCTAAGACTTAAGTCAATGCAAAAATTCTTTCACATTCGTTTTCAAGATTCTAAAGTGGAATTTTGCACACATCCACTCTATTGCTACTAAATATGTTCTAGTCTTTTTCCTCCAACAATTAGTCTCAGCATTATGAAAATGGTTGGAGTTGCTTCTGGCTCGTTTAAATGGTTTTAAGTGCTGTATCTCTGAAATAAGTCATATTCTATCACTGTATAATACAGATGATGTTCACATTAGTGACCTCTAGCAATGGTTTAAAATTTGACCATATCAGCTGAAGAGCAACGTCAAGGTGAGGTCACGAGAATTTGGAATAAGCTTTTCCCATTATAAAACTGTTGTGCTTGCTTCGTGCCTGAGGACAGTGAATCACAGAGAATCTCACTGAAATACTCTGCTGTCAAAGTCTTTGAAAGTCAAGTATATACAAGCAATTTCCTTTTTTTTAAGGATCTGAACATAAACACAAATCAAAATGTATAACGAAGTGTAGAAGAATGAAATTCAATTACACAGTAATCTGTGTGTAGAGAAAAGGTCATCTGCAATACTCTCGAGCTGCTCCTGGTGAGTCCAGAGGTGCTCCCAAAATAGCATGAAGATATAATCTTCCCGGCACATCCTGGACCTACCTTGAGGTCTACGCCCAGTGGAACATTCCTAGATAAGCCCCAGGGCCAATCTTCTCTTGATTTTGTCAAATATTATTTTAACCCTATACAGGAGTAATATGGTTCCTTTCCTTTTACACACTAAAATTTATTATGGAATAGAGAGAAAAACATTCTCACTATTCCAATGCACTGAAAAATATACAGCATAACACCTTTCAAAAGCCATCCTTTGAAATTCTGCAGAAATAACAACTTCAGTTTAGCGGGTAGCACTCTGAACTCTGGGATTGTGGATACACATGTGGCTCTGGGGACTCAGTGTGTAGAGTCTGCATGTTCTCCCCATGCATTATAGATTTTTTTTTCTCTGGGTTACTTCAGTTTGGCTGGCAATTATAGTCCATCCATGTTTCATCATTTGGATCAACTTGGCACTATAATCAGATTTCACCAGTTATGGCTTACATTCTGAGATGCACAGAGTATGTCAGAAAACTCTCCTCCTCTTTGTTCAGATACCCATCTGTTTTTCTTTTTTAATTTTTATACAGCTTGTAGCCAAAGACAGAGAACCGCTGCTAAGCAAGACCAACTGGGGAAAAATGGTCCAGAACGCATCCAAGTTTGCCATCCAGACTGGTATTTTCAACTGCTCCAATGAAACATGGTGAGAAAAGGTGAATTGCTCTGCCAGTTCACGGTCTTGTTTGTCTTGCATCTACACAAAATATAAATCTGAATTATTCTAGGCCATCCTTGCTACCTTCAGCCCCCCACATTAACATCACCATTCAGACCATATCAGCCACTGATAATTCTTGTCCATCCCTGGTACCCACTGTCCCAGTTCTGCTCCTGTCCTTACCAGTCTCGTCCCTCTAGTCATCGCCTGCAGCCCAGAATGGTTCCCTGCAGCCCAGCCTGGTTCCCCGGTTCCAGCGCAGCCTGCAGTCCAGTCCGGTTCCCTAGCTCCCACGCCATCTGCAGCCCAGTCCAGGCCCCAGGTCCCGCAGATTAAATGCTCTAAGTATATAAACATACATTTGAGTGGATTAGCATCCATGTTAAATTGGAAGCTTTAAACAGAATGATTTGAATCTGACTGAAGAAAAAATGTCCATGTAACTGCGGCTGCTGTCAGGATTCTAACCCCTTGTCATCACAGTGTTACACCAAAGAAAGAGGAATTTAGTGATCTTGGCCCACGTGAAATCCATAACAAATACTTAAACGTGAGTAAATTTGTGAGGATTTTTGCCAAGGGAAACAGGAGACTAATGCTGTAGATAGGTGGATGGATAGACAGAGCAATCGCTAAATAGATTTAAAAAAAATAAAGAAAGAAATCGATATATAACCGACAAACTGTAAACACACATCACATTTAAGTTTCGTTTTCTGTGAAAGCCCTCCTACAGACCAGGCGGCATTGGTGACGTCACAGGCCACATCTTTTATATATCGCAGCTGCCATTTGCGTCCTTAGCGGTTTTTTTCCTTCTTGTTCTGTCTAATAAATTAGAAAACCGAACTCAAGAGCAGGGATGGCGCTCAGTAAGTTCGTTGTTTGCTTTCTTGTATTTCGGTTTCTGCCAGATTGTGCAGTATATTGATACGGTGAATGTTGGTGTTTATACTTTAAAACGATATGCTTCGATATATTGTCAATTATTGCGTGATTTTAATATTGGCGTGCTTTTTAAAGTTTAAAGTAAATATTTCAAAATCCTACTAATGAAACTCGGTTGTATCGATATTGTGTGCTGTTTAATCGTTTTGGACTAAAACACATTCCATATTACATTTCGACTTGTTGGTTACTGTTGGTAACAATGTCAAAAATTTCCACCTTCTCAATTAATACGGAACATCGTGATAATTTATTTTATGTTTAGTTTCGTATTTAGTAGTTTAATGCTCTTGCATTTGACATCTTGAGAATTTGCCGGTTAAAATCAGAAAACTGTTTAAACATTACTTTTTACGCTTTGTGTTATAAATTGACTATTTATTTAATTTTTATTCTTTTGTATTCCAGAACTGGCTGCATTGACTGCTTTAGGAGCAGGTTTGTATGTAATGTAGACTTGCATTAGGCACCATGATTTAGCAGTAATTGTTAGGCAGGCGATCCCACACTGTCTGAGTGTACGGACCGGACTGGGCTCATCGAGATGCTTGTTTACCATGTAACATTTTAATATGAAGAACAGCAGCACGAAATACTAAATAACACATGACGACATTAATACACGAGTATTAACTCATCCTCGGCGTCGAAGTAGCTTTGAAGGCTTTATAACCCTCTTTTACTAGTGGAGTAAATTATTTGATTTTTATTTTAATGTCGTCCTGTTTATTTAGAATTTTGTGCTGTTCTCCTTATAAAAATATTACATAGCGAGCGTGTATTGCAATAATTCATGAAAATTAGGCGTGGTTTTTGTTGAATTTGACCAAGTTGTGACACTCCAATAACTGAGTCAAACTTCTCGCTGCGGTTTTCGTGCCCTGCTATGGTGACTTCGAGTGTGATGGATCCAGAAACTGTTTTATCCAGCCCCACCTGTTATTATGTAGCACTGGTGTCCTGGGGGAACGGGGAGTACAGTTTAGGAAACTATGGGTTGGAGAACGCGAGTTAGTGTAAGAAGGGCAACCCAGGCTCAGTCATGTGACCTCACAGCCCTCTGAGAATCAGCATTAGCCCACTGAGCTAAACACCTGCCTCACTTGCTTGGTGAACTAATCATGCTCTTGTCCTGATTACCGCCGGATTTTCAACATAGTTTTTTCACAGTCCGGTACATCAGTGTCTCTATCTGTACTCTGCACTTTGAGCTCTGTGCACTCTGAGCTTTAAACTGTAGCAGATGCTTCTAAGTGTTTTTGGCTCAGCTTGTAGTCCTGAATGTGTTTTCTTCTCTCACCAAATGAGTGAAATTTACTTGTCAAAGAGTAGGAATGTTGGCCTTTCACAGGGGGAAGTGTCATCGCTGCCCCTTTTGTGGTGGGGGCCATTGGCTTCACTGCCGCAGGAGTGGCTGGGGGCTCCATAGCTGCATCAATGATGTCATCTGCTGCGGTGGCCAATGGGGGCGCTGTTGCTGCAGGAAGTATGGTTGCAATCTTGCAGAGCATAGGTGAGGAATTCTGGGTAATGTTTTTGTGCACTAACGTTATTTTGTTCACACATGAGCATTGATGTTAGTCAGTAACTCCAGAGGGTCCATGGGCAGGTGGTTGGCATGGGAACTCATGATGATGTAGCTGTGCATTATTAGTGCTTGATATGATGCATCATTGTGTGCACAGGTGCAGCTGGGCTGTCTGGGACTGCAGCAGCGGGTGTTGCATCGACTGGGGGTACAGTAGGTGCACTTCTGGCACTCGTCTTGTGAACTGGTTTGAGGCGCAGTGGATTCTGGGAGAAGAAACCACAGATGAGATGCCCATATGCCTAAACATCCCTTTAACTAAGAGTCATGTAAATGAAGATAAGTTTTCATCTAACTTCATTTTTGTCATTTATGATCTGTGTTTTTTGTCAAGAATGATTTGCACTCAGAATAAAATTCTCTGAAATGTACAAACCATAAAGCAGTTTTAATTTTACATTCTGGGATATTTTTTACTGACAACCCCTGGGGACTCGTTTACAACAATATTCATGCGTTCTTGCAGAAGAACGGGCCACATTCTCTAACCATCCTTAAAAAGCAACTTCCTAAACCCTTGCGCGGTTTTAACAAAGATTCTGACATTCAATGTTTTCTTATTTAGGATTTGTTGTGTAAGAACCCAGTTTACACACACTGAAGAGCCGAGCGTACATACAGGCATTCGAGTGCTCACAACCTTATGTAAAATAATGGGTTGCTGAGTTTTCATCTGGAGCTCAGACAAACTTCATAATGCCATTTACACCGATAGTCCCTAATATACAATATACTTGTATAATTGTATTCTGTAATGTTAGTATGGCCAGGAGGGGTGGGGCAGCCAGTCAACCTTGGGCTCCCAGAAGGTTTTTTTTTTTTTTTTTATCCACACTATGGTGTTTTTGCTTCCTCTCCTCTGTTGATACCTGGCTTAAATTTGACTAACTTCAATAATTCATCTTATTGCAAATCACTGGGAAAACTGCTATAGAAAGATACATTTTATTAAATTTTTGAACATTAATGTGGTAACTTCAAGTCATTTTAGTCAATTGAATTGAAATTCCTCCTTAATATGCTATGTAGCGTTTTTAGTCTGCCACCCCAAGATTTTCACTGGCCCCATCTGGCCCCACCTTTAAATATTTGTCGAATAGAATATATTATGAATGCTGTTGGAATAATTATGACTAGTCCTTGTACGTGAAATGCAATTCGCATGCTGGAAACACGGAGCTTAAAGAAAACACGACAGTGAAGATGAGCGCCCTCTTCTGATTATAATTATTTTCACATTCTTGCAGCACCGTTGCAACTGAAGTCCAAAGTCTGGGCTCACTTGGAATCTCAGCATGTCAGGGAAGCACTTAATTCATACAGACTATAGCTTTGCAAAAGACATTACCGAGCATTTAAAATGTTTGCCTCCATTTCCAGTTTTACTTATATGTTTCTCTGCTTGAAATAACTTAAGTAAAGCCATTTTAATTACCTCAGTGGTTTCTCATAGTAATGTTATTTTCACTCTGAATTTCAAGTGGTTTTGTGCAGTATTGTTCATATGTAATATGCTGATTTAAAAACAGATGTTTGCAATGTTAATTTTTGAATGCCAACAAATAAAAAGCACTGCAATTTCAAGAGAAAATGCTTTTAAATGCAGTCTTCCCTATTAAGAGTCGCATCAAGCTGAACATGGACAAGTAACAAAGAAACGTGCTCTCTTGCCTAATTTTGTCTGGCCATCATGCATGCTAGCTACTTCAACTTATTTGAGGATTTTGCTCGTAGCAGTCAGGGACACTAGCAGAGTTCATGGGGTTACTGATCTTCATATGTAGTTAAATAAATTTGATCCTTGGTTAGCCAAACATAATATAAAATCTTCATGAGGTGCCAGAATAAGCAAGACAAAGGTTTGTCCCCTAATTGCCGTCTTCGGTGTCTCCGAACGCCCTATTCTAACCAAAGCTGAGCTCAGAACTTTGGCCTTCTCTACTTTATTAGCAAGGCAAAAGATGCTAATGCACCGGAAACAGCCCGTGGCTCCCACTTTGTCACGATCGGGGTGAACAGAAGCACAGTGGCAAGGGTTGGGTCTATTTGCAGAAGGGTTTATTTGACGATGGGGAGACAAAAACAAGGGTCTGTGGTACATGAAAGAACAAAAAATAACTATCAGATCTACACCATACTGACACAAAGGGAGAGCGTAAATAAGGATGTTAACAAGACAACTGGCAGTTACTAATTACACTCAGGGATTAACACGTGGAACACAGGAGGGAACAGTAACCTAGCAGACATAGGAGGAATGACATTCTCTCATTGGGTAAGAGATGTCATGTGATGCACTTCCTCTGCCTTGAATAAGATGAAGTTTTTCCCTTTCCCTTGTCCTACTTCTCCGTAGTATACCATATGGCAGATGAAGTTTATGATATATTGTAGGGCCAAGTATTAACCAAAGATTAACTGCAACACTGCTGAGCAGGGCCCACGGACATAGAGCTCATGCATAAACACTCAGTCTAATTCTTGCTGTTGTACTGACCAGTACGGCCCGAGACAGAAAAAGGGAGTGTGATTTTCTGTTATTTTACACCAAAGGATTTTAACACTACAACATGAAATTCATGTAACAAAAAGGTATTTAATGCCAGTACCATCACAAGTCTTTATAAATGTCTATGGAGCAGTCACTCAAATCTGTCTTCCGAATCAGAGCGAAGGAGAGACACACATCACACAAGCTTGTTACCCAGAGGTTGATAAAAGACAGTTGTCTGAGAGGCAGTTCTGTACGTTGAGTTCTACATGTGAAAGTATTAAGCAGATAAATTTTTGGTACAGAGTTCGAAGTGCTGAGTAATTGCTATGTAGTATAACTGATTTATACTAGTTTCTAAATACTGAATAGGTACTATTGTGTAACTTATGGTATGTCCTAGGAATTTGTTTTTCATTAAAATATCAAAATTTAAATATAAAATACAAGGTATGATTTAGGAATTTATACTGAAAGGATATAGAAAATGTGGTAAAAACAAACAAATAGAACATTAGGCTGGAATGGATAAGTCTTCTAGTTCACATCTCGCATAGCCAAGCATGTCCTTGAAGAGGACACTCAGTGCTAGCTCCCCGGGCACCTCTGGGATTAATAAAGTACTATATATAATTATAATTCACCAATGTGGCAGTTTTTAGTGTTAAACATATTCTGTGTAAAGATAAATAACGCATTTGATTTTATTTGCAATATTGCGACTGCAATACTGTAACTAATCAGACCAGACCATGTTACTAATATGTGGTATTATTGTTTGCCACACAAATAATGGTATCATATCAATACGTCCATTTTGGGTATCAGCCCACCTCTAGTGCTCACTGGAGGATTTAATCAGTGGCCAGGGGTGGCCACTACTGGTGCTGAAACTTCATTGGCCTCATGGGTAATTTGACTGCCACCCTTGAAATTTCATTGGCCACTGCAGAGCTCATAGGGTATGAGAAGATGTGCCTTCTGGCACCAACTAGTGGGCTTTTCTTGCCACATTTTCATAACCTGCTGGGAATGCTTTATATTTTCCATTGAAAACTCAAATTATTCAATGTACATTTTTTCAATTTAGACATCTGGGACAAGTGCATAATGTAAGTGGAAAAGAGTAATGTATGCTACACAATTCTGGCTGTGACCAGATACTTGTAATAATTTTAATATGATACCAATCTGTTTTGAAATTGCAATGTAAGCTTGTAGGAAAGATATCAAATTCCCTGTAAAGACTGCTGTGTGCTGTATGTGTGCTGCATTGTTGTGTATTTCACAAGCTTTAAATTTTGGTTTGAGACCTTCCTGATGAGATACTGCTTCATACTGCTGTGGGTGACAAGATGCACGGCCATGTTGAAAATAAGTAAATTCTTCATTTACCTGTTGGGGCAGGCCCTTTTCTACATAACAAAACAGCGGTCAATGTCAGTAATTAATGACAGGAATACCAAAAAAGTATTGACACGAAATTACTAATTATGTTTGCAATTAAAGGAATAAAAAATATTATGCAAGATGTCATGATTCAATTATAGGACTATATTCAGTAATCACATTTACTTAAATCACCACATTCACTGATCTTAATAACTTGAAGAATTTCGTTCAGCTCTAACGCTCTTATTTCCTGCATCCACATCTTCAGCTCATAAACACAGCAGGGCCGGTTTAGTAAGGTTAAGGATTCACTGAAGCCAATGTCTGGCTAAATTAAAGGAGAAGTAAGCACACTTTCCCTTGGAGCACATAATCATGTACGGAGGTGCAGAGATAAATGAGAAAAGGGGGAACAATCAGCCATTAACACACTTAAACCGTTCAAAATGCTAAGTAAACGTGTTCAAATACAATTGCTGTCAGAGTATATATGCACAACACAACTCACGTATTTTAGTTTTTTTTCCTGCTCATGTTTTCGTTTGTGAATGCTTTATCATGTGTTGTACAAAATAGCAAGGAAAATAGTAAAGCATACGGTAGTGACCCACTTGCGCCCTCTAACGGCTCCAGGGAGAACTTAACGCCTGCGCCGATCCGGCTGTCAAATGGCTTGAGCGACCGTCCGCATAAATACACAGGGAGACCCTCTCTGCCGATTACGAGCACACTGCCAACGTAAGCGCCATGGTCTCATGGATTATATCTAGACTTGTGGTGTAAGTATAATTGTTTGCACTTAATTTTATTTATACAGCACCCTATGTGTACGCGGATTACGTTGATTCAAAGCAGGCAGGCGCTTTTTGCTTGTTAAGCGAATACCGCTGGCTGGATGTGACACATGTAGGTTTTATGACACATGTCTGCACACGGTGAAACTGGATTTTCCTTCTCAGCTCATAGCTACTCGAATAATTATTTTGCTGAGAATTAGTATGACAGAATATTTTGTTTGCATTTCCGAAACTGTATGTTTTGTTTTTCTTATGTAATAGGACGGTTTGCATAAAATGGGCTTTGAAGTGCAGTTAAAAAAAAAAAAATCATCATCCTACATACGACCCCCCGTTTGGCTTTGTGTCGGCTTGTTTCCATATCAGAAACCTTTTGTTTTAGTTCATGTGTTTGGCTGCTATTTCTGATATGTCAGCGCTTCCATGCAAGATATCGAGTGTCTGATTATAACGAAGGGTACATGATATGTAATATGAATCACAAAACATATATATTGCGCCCTGAAAAAACCTGTTCTTAATATTTACAGTGAAGGAATAGGCGCTGTCCCTCCCGACACGGAGAGCTGACGTATTGTCTTTTTTCATGTGGCATACCCCTCCTACCTCGACTATTCTTCATTTATTATTTTCCATGCGATACATATAAGGAATTATCAATGAACTGATAACAAATGAAGTTTAAACGCGCTTTTAAATATATTGTTTTATCTTATATAGAAAAATAAACAATTAAATCCAAAAACAAATGTCTTATGTAGATAAGTGCTTTGGATTCCGTATTGTAACATTAATTTTAGTATCTAAAAAGCGTAATTCTTTTATATTTTCATAATTTTTGTTTGTAAGTGAAAGTTACCTATAAGGATGCTCTTTTCGCTTTTTCCGCTTTGACCATTCTTGCGTCAGGTACATGCTTGCCATATTTCCTTAAATATAAATGAGTAATGTATTATTATACTTTACTTTTTTTTAATTTTTTTTATTTTGCCAGAATCGAAAACATTAACAAATGGTTATTCTATTGGATACTTATTTATGCCTTTTTGAATTCAAATATTCTTGCTAAATCTGGTATTTTTTAAACGTTTCGTTCTATTAAGGAGATTACATTGATAAGGAGAAGTTCAGGTACCGGATTATTACAGAGGATTTTAAAAAACACATCATTGACATATAGTAGGGAGGCATTATGGAGAAGTGTTTAACGACCTGCTTTTGGTGATGTCATATGGCTAGTCAATCGTGGATATAATGTGATCTTTGAACAAAGGCCCTCTCGCCGTATAAAGGTAAAATTGTGAGCCAGAGAAGTCTTCTGCTAAGAGAGTAAAATAAAATAAAATAAAATACTAATATTGTGTAATTTAAAGGCTTTGTATCTGGGCCTTTATTTTATATTCACGTTCAAAAGGATTTATACCATGTTATAGCCTGTGCATTATTCAGAAATGTGTCTTAAACCAGGTGGCTTGTCCTGTGATGTCAGCCCACAGTTCATGGCAGTTCTGACATGGTATTAAATAGCAGCACTGTATTTTCACAATACAAAGTTATTTTATCATTCAAAATAAAGAAGTCAAAGGGACAGTGACCAGAAAATATTCTTTCAGAACATCAATAGTTAAAATTGAGTGCAGACAGCCTTGGATGTCTCATCTTGTTTCTGACTAATACGCTTATATTACATTAGGTAGGCATTAGGTGTAACAACTATATTAAGACCTCAAGCAGATATATCATGTAATACAGGTAACACAATAAAACAAGGTGTGACTATATGTTTGCCTTTTTGTCCTAAGTGCTATTTCAGTTCAATATTCCAGATATGTGTCCACGTAATGTCACTGGTTCTACCTGCAATGCTACTACACCACCTGTTCAGCATTTCTCCATCTTTTTTTCTGTATACTGCTCTACAGTCCTGTACTGTAAATAATATATTCTCCTCATAGCATCAATCTTGAAAATAGGTACAATCACTACATATTGCTTGGGCTGCTCTTGGTTTAGTTATGTCAAGATAATTAAGGAAAAATATGTCCAAACAGCACAGTGCTTTGGCCTAGTTAAGCTGCAAGCATTGCTCAGGGCAGGGTCTCAGCTGGAGCCGTGCAGCACAATGGTCTGGTTCAGTAGTGGACACTGTTCAGGGCAGGGTCTCAGATATATATCTCAGCTGGAGCCACACAGCACAATGGTCTGGTTCAACAGAAGACACTGTTCAGGGCAGGGTCTCAGCTATATATCTCAGCTGGAGCCACACGCCATAATGGTCTGGTTCAGTAGTGGACACTGTTCAGGGCAGGGTCTCAGATATATATCTCAGCTGGAGCCACACAGCACAATGGTCTGGTTCAGCAGAAGACACTGTTCAGGGCAGGGTCTCAGCTATATATCTCAGCTGGAGCCACACACCATAATGGTCTGGTTCAGTAGTGGACACTGTTCAGGGCAGGGTCTCACCTACATGTCTTAGCTGAAGCTTGAGAAAAACATCATTCAAGAAACATGGGAGACAGTGCCAGTATCATTTAATTGGTTTTGCATGGAAAGCCACTGCTGTGGCCAGATGATGTTCTCAAGTATAATAAAACAGACATAATGACTCCAGTCTGCCTGAGAACAATTTGAGAGTGTCCCCATCCATAAAGCACAACTGATTAGAAGAACGTTAATTCCCACTTTTCCAAACATAAATACATCACATAAAACCTGTGAGATGTCACGCAATATGCACATCATGCTTTTTGGTTTTCATCAAACAAAAAATACATTTAGCCCAAGTAAACCACAGAGATGTTGTAACATACATAAAGATATTACATTTTTTATTTGGTTTAACCCTTATCCAACCAAAGTGTGGTCTTTCACCCGTGGGTTGGGACTTGCTAATCTTAGCATTATAGTCAATTTTTGCAGCTTGAATTTCCTCAACAAAGTCACACTTGTGCTGTGAAGTGAGTTTTAATGTATATCATGGTGTGAAGTCCCTCATTGCAGTACATGTATGTATGTAGGCTTATATATAGAGTTTATATACTGTTAGGGCAACCTGTTGAGTTTTTGTTGGAAGCTCTGGTCAATTGGTTTAACTGTACTGATTGTTTCTTGATGTGTCATTTAAATGTTAGATTTAAGATGGTTATTAGCCTTTGTGTGCTGATTGGCTGTTTTTTGCATAACGATCATTGGATGATATTGTTGGTTCTTTGGAGTTTTGCACATTTTTTTAACTTTGTGTTAATGACATGTTAGTGCCTACCTACCCGTGCTTGGACCTGTTCTCTTATACCTCGGGGGGGAATATAGATGCTGCTTGTGTTGTAATGAACATTAACACCCGCATTGAAGTGGAGCCCCAACTAATTAAATCCAAAGCTGTAGAGCCCATATACCTTAAGTCTGCTGCCTGCTCTACCTGCAACAATGAGAGAATATGGTCAAATCAGGCCAGGAGATTTTCAGTCAGTTTAACATTTTATAGTCTGGATTAATACACTGTGGATTTGTAGTTGTTATTCCGTTAGAAGACACAAAACAGAAAAGCTCTCCGAAAACTTTCTAAAGTGTAACAAAGCTTTCGTTGTTCGGTTTTCTCGTTTTGTTCCTGTGAAAGTTCAAACGCTCACCAACCTTTCCCAGCCACGTTTGGGTGGGAGACATTATGTCTCTTCAGATTTTAGTCATAATTATAACCATTGCCTCCTTATATTATTTATATTCTATCAGTGTGTGTTTTAGAGAAGGCTCGTTGAGCTTTATTAAAATGTAGAGGCGTGTTTAGCTCATGGGTAAGTAAGCATTTGTAAGTTATCAGTGTGTGTACCTTACATATGAATTACTCTTGTGTTAGATACCTAAAACGTTACTCATTTAGTTACCACTGTACACACCACATCAGTATTAAAAAGCATTTGCATTGTAAGGAGGACTACAATATTTGGTTCCTAGGCCTGTGGTAATTAGTGGCTTCAGTACAGTGTACCTGTGTACCATGCTAAAACAGTTTACCATTCCCACTCTGTGTTGGCACACAGACTGATTTAAAAATAACTTGTGTGGGGCAAGAACAGATCCTGGTTGGAAGACCCGTGCCACAGTGCAATGGTGTTGTGTGCAAATTCCACAGCTTCTGCTTTCCGATGTACTGCAGGCCTTAGAAAAAACAACTTTACTGTACACAGGCATGTGAGCACAAGCACACAGACACACAAGAACACACATACACACGCACACACAGCACTGTTAGACGTCACATGGAAAGGGAAACTTGAACAGAAAGGGAAACTCTCTTCCTTCCTTTTCCCCTGTATGTGGCAAATTGCCAAGCCCTGGAAACTAAACATTAACAAGTAAGCCTACATGTATCCCTGCAGGGTAGCACAGCCAAACACCTGGTGTGTCACTAAGGACACTCAGGGCAGAGGGAGTTCAACGATTTTTTTCCTTTAAAAAAACATGACAAACTATAAGGAGCCCAGGCCTTTAAAACATGCAGACTCATGCAGACTTTAACAGAACAGAAATTCAACATGCTACTGAATGACCTCAGCACTGTCCATATAGCACAACAAGTTCTAGATTAATCTGTGCTGAGCACGTTCCTCTCTCCCTGTCATTGTTCTGCTCAGTGAGGGTCATTTATAATGGTCAGCCAGTGCGTTAATTCAATAAAATGCTGCTGGGTTTTGTGGCGAAAAGGGTTTTGCGCAGACCAGGAAGTGAGTAAACATCGCCGCTCAACCCCACCTTTCGCTGTCCACTTCGAGTTTACGTGCTGAAACTGTCCGCATATATTTAGAGTGTGGGCTTCAACAGAGCATGTTTATGAATTCTTCAAAAATCAGTCAAGACTAATTTTAATATCGTGTCACAGACATCCAATTTACACCTCAGGCTGTTAGACCAGTTGCTCTTAACATTGAGATAACAGCTTATGTTAGCAGCCAACATCAGAATTTATTTAGACAAATTTGGCTTTGGCGAGTGCCAGCAAATGGCAGGCATGTTTTTAAAAGACATATAGAGAATCTACAGTTGCAGGTATGCAGTCCAAGGAAAAGACTAATTTGGCAGGAAAAAAGCAATTTGGCACAACAGTGGTAGCCCAGTAATGATGATTTTCAAAGCTACATGTATCTGCATGGGAACAGCTTTTATATGTAGCTGAGGCCTGGTTATTACTGCTTGCATTATTGATGCCGGCTATAGGGAAGGCACGGCCCTGTTTGTGTGTCCGAGATTCAATGCCGTTTCTGCAGCTGAGGCCTTATGCGCCAACAGATCCAGCTCGGATTATCACTGGCTCCCCAATCCTGTCGTAACTGGTGAACGTTAAACCCGAAACCTCAGCACCTGGTTACTAAAATAGGTGCAAATTTGTTTTCCCCAGCTAACGCTAGCGGTGTGGCTCACAATGCTGACTCAGTGTACAGCTACAATAACAGAAATTTGTCAAGATCAATGTTTCTTTAAGTTTTTTTAATTTCAACTAGATGTACATTAAAATTTAAGGCAATATAGAAAAAGAAGTAAATGAAAAAAAATGGGAAAGGCAAATTAATTTGAAATTAAGTAACAGAGCTAAATTTAAACTGGGAAGTTGAGCACAGCTTGTGATGAAAATATCCATGCAAAACACAGACTGTTATAATGATGTTAGTGATCTACTTTTGGAAGGTCGTTTATCTGAGCATTAATTCAGAGATTAATTGTTTGATTTTAAACACAATAAAATACAGAACTCGCTTTGGATAGCATATCGAGAAAATTATATTACAGACCTCCGGTATAGAATAAGCACTATATTGTTATTTGTCATTTTATATACTGGGAGTTAAACTGTTATGGGAAAGAATAAGAATAGATGTTTTAGTATATTGTTCGATCAAGCATACGATACAGTTACATTTTTAAAAACCTGGCTAGAATTTACAAGCCAGTGATGTGCATGAAGTTTATGTCTATATTTAGTAGATAATTATCACAGTTCACAGACACATCTATGCTGTGTTAGGACTCCATAATTAGTATATTCTCACTGTAGCCTGGATTAATCTAATTAAAAGTCATAGTGATGTGTGTATATCAGTGAAAAGGGAGAAGAAAAAATGATTTCGTTAGCAAATTTTTCAGTGTCTTCTTGAAACCACGGCGACTGTATGTTTATGTGCTATTCTGAAAAGCATCGTAATGGAGTACAAAAATTTTTTTCGTTCGTATTTGTTTTGAATATCCTTTCATGTCAACCAGGTATGCAGTAAATAATATTTTGTTGTTGTTTTTTATTTAACTTCAAATCACCTCTCAAAAAGAACAATTTCTTAATGCAGGTACATGAGGCAGCCGAACACCTTACACCCTACTTCTTTGCTGTACCACTTCCGTTTGCATAATACCGTGCTACATAAAAGTTGAAAATTACACAATAATAATTAAACAGGCATATTGGGTATGTTTAACATGGTGTTATATTGTATTCTGAAGCACAGAGTCTGTAAGTTGCTGGCTAATGAAAAAAAGCCATAACTAAAATTTCTTTATTAATGTAGCGACAGCATTAGCATCTTGTCCTCTGGCTGTTCGGCAGTTTGTTTCTGGCAAATGTAAAAGTCAGTTTGCGGCCAATATTGGCAGGGGGTTATTTGAAAGCACAATGTTTAAGTGGAAGCATTTTCCATTTTTGAATTTAAAACTTAGCTGCCTGGTTCCTTTCTCTGATTTTCAATTCAGTTCATTATAATTCACCACCGCTATTTATTCCCCATATCTTCAAAACATCCTTTGATCATTTCTACAAAGCCAGTGTACGGCCATATAAGCATCTCATTCAATTCCGCCGGGTAATTAAAATGTGAATTCATAACCAGGTAATCAAGTTAATCATAGTACCAGTGTTTGTCTCCTCAGTGTCTGTGAAAACCATGAATGTTTAGCAGCATCGCTCTGTACTTATAACCAACTTGATGTTTATATTTAACCTATAGCTGTTGCTTACATCGGCTGACTTTTTCCAAAACAGGAAGCTTCTGAGATGGAAACAATTAACATGACCTAAATGAAGACAGAATAGCTACAGACTTCCTAGTATTCTTTTGGCTTTGTGTTCAGTTCTGGGTTGAGCTGTAAGTGGGGATATAGGAACAAGATCTGAAAACCTTTGCTGACCTGAGCTGGAGAAGGCTTGGATGTGCAGGAAACAGACGAGGACATGAGTTTGCAGGAAACAAGATAGCTGTCGGCCATAGGGCAGGAGAAGCAGTTTGTTATTTATACCACAGAACTGAGGAAGAGTGGAAACAGCTCACGGGAGGTGAAAGTAAATGGTCTTAATGAAAACTTCTCCAGCTGGTGTGTTGGGAAATTTCTTTGTGTTTGTTAAAAGACTCCACCCTACTATATAATGAAGTGCTTAAAGTGAACACCAAACAAGCCCTGTTCAATAGAAACAGAACAACGCTGGAGTGCGCGCTGTTTCAGGATCACAGGCAAAAAGGCACGTAACCCCCCCGCCCCACCACAGGCTGTTAATTAACATCGTTCTCTAAACGTATCCTTATGATAAAACTCTAATTGAATCAACCTCAAAATCAAATCACCCACTGGACTCCAAAAAATGCTGTAAGCCTTTAAACCTACTCCAAGATCCAGCCGAGCTTCTGAAAGAGCAAAAGGCTCTGTTTATACAGTTTTTGTTAGTAGGCATTGTTTTAGCCTTCAAGTGGAATGACTGGCTGATTTCAGTCTGAAACTTCAGCTAAAGTCAAGAAGTGCAGATGAATTCCCTGCTCAAGTACAGAAGTTACAGTACTGCCTCTATTAGCGAAGTATCATTAGCCATTCCTCTATTAGAAAGAGTAAGCAAATACTCTAGATATTATTACTATTTAACGTAATAATATGTTGGTCATGAGGGGAGACATTAAAATATAGTCTACACAATGTATAGTTAGTAAGTAGGTATACTGTTAATCCCTATTTAGCTATTCTGTACCTGTTCTAATGATTGCCCTGTGGTGGGTTGGCGTTCCGCCCAGGATGTCCCCTACCCTGCGTCCTGTGCCCCCTGGGATGGGCTCCAGGCTTGCCACGACCCTGAATTGGATAAGTGGTATAGAGAATGGATGGATGGATGGATGTTCTAATGATATATTCAACATACAGTACAATAACATGCCTTCTTACAGTAGTGGAGGAGTGTTTTCAGCCATATGTTACCTGGTCATGCTAGTGACCTGCTTACCTGTGACAGCAGTTAGGAGTATATTTGCCAGGTTGCAGTATGAGGTAGCGCTGGTGCAAACATATCACAGCTGTGAATTATAGTGGGTTTAATAGAACAGTATGAGGTCATGCCATTTGTGTTTCTGAGCAGAAATTCTTTGAGGTTTACAACCTGCATAATTAACAAGAGCAATGCAAATTTATGTGACGTGTGAGCAGAATTAGATGTACCGAAAAGGCTGCGTGCACACGTGAGGTTTTTGTGAAGCACAGTTGAGAGAAAAAAAAAGCCTTTTTCCCTTTTTGTGCACAGCCAAAACATTGTGTCTGAATAACCAATGTAGGCTACATGCTGGAAATGAGAGTAACTCTTCAGAGGGGGGTCCTGAGCATTTTCGTTCTTGCAGGGTTTCGTTTGGAATTTGGTAGTAGCTGAACATGTGAATTTCTCATCATTTATTTAGGGACAAGCACGTTAGCAGACGTTTGTCCCTAGGGAGTAAGACACTGGTACTCAATCGCCTGCCGTCACCCGTGTGTTTCCCCTAGTCTTTCTGAATGTGCTATAGAAAGGAGTAGCGTATTCCTTTCCTCCTGGTTTTTTTGGGGCAACAGTTTTGTCTACATTGCCTAGGGAGATTTTAAGGACATTGACGGTTTTTAACTTCTGTGGTGTTTTCTAAAAATGTATTCCTGAATGTGTTTGACCAGTTGGTGACAAGCACTGAAGCAGGCAAGAAAGAGTTAACATCGCTGAGCATGGTTGCTTTCAAAGATCGGTATGGAATGCATGTTGGGTGTATAACCAAAACACTTTACAATGACTGATGTATAATGTTTGAGAAGCTCTCTCACTGAATTCACACAGTAGCTAATTCAGCCAACTGTATCAAATCCATTTGTGTACCTTAAAATGTAATAATTTTGTGAACTTGAGCTAGTTTAGAGCTGATGCAAAAGATGGGGTGAATTTCTATTTGTTTTATATAAATTCTCCTTAGCATGTGTTGGCTACACTATATCAGCTGCGGAGATGTTTTGTGGAGCATGTCGTGCAGCTGTTTTGTAAAATAGGTTGCGAAGATGAACTGGGTATAGCATACACTCTTATTTCAGGTTTAAAGGAAGGAAACAGTAAACGTTAGTCTGTATATAAAGTTATTTTACCCATCTGTTCAGAGTATGCTGATTTAAATGTATGTGTATGTAATGTACAAATGGCATGAGTGAATCCAGCCCATAATATGTCTGTCTCCATTGACTGAAGGTGTTCCCAAGCTGGCGTATATGACACTGGGTACTATCAGAACAAACATTCAGAGTTTTACTCATTCAGAGTTTCAGATGATGACTGAGACTAAGCGTGCAAATTAAAGTTCATGAGTGTGTGTGTGTGTGTTGTCTAGAGTGAGGGTTTAATCGCTGGAGGCATAACCTATGCGCTCTTCCTAATGCTCAGCAAATTTCGAGGAGCTGGAATAGCTCTCAAGCTCTGTGCAGGCGGTCAGGGGAACGTGTGGCAGATAACGTTTGTGCTAAATTTAAATGCACATTTGCCACCTGTTTTTTTCCCCATGTACCTCTAGAAGCAACTGTGCAGTGCATGCCTGACCCCTTATCCTAGTTTCGGCTGTGTTTTAGCTGGTCTGTGTTCAGGCCTGAACGGGAATGAAATTCAGAAAAGATGTAATGTGGGGTGGGGCTCCACAAGGCTACGCCCCCAACCTTTACATTAGACTTGTTTAACAAACCAGGATTTTTTTCAGACACATCAAGGGCCCTGACTACAATCTTGTAACATTTTTTATGAAATGAGAGATGCAGTTATTGAATCAAATAAATTAATATTAATTTAACTAAACGCGACCTAGAAACATTATTTAACAGATGTATTTCACATTTGTTTTTATAAACACTTTTGATTTATTTCTGATGAATACTTTTGATGTAAATCCCTCCAGTGGCTGTGACTTTGGCTGTGAGATGTTTCCCAGATCACTACAGTTTTGTGGCATTGTTTCCAGTTTGTTAAATTTTAAAAAGCAGCAGACAGATGCATCATGTCATTATAAAAAAATAATAACAATAATAAATTATTATTATTATTATTATTAATAGTACTAGTAATAGTAGTAGTAGTAGTAGTAGTAGTAGTAGTATTAAAACTTGCACTCTAACCTTCCTGGGGTATATATTCAATTCAGTTTATTTTTATATAGCGCCTTTCACAACAATGTGCCTCAAAGCGCATATACCATCATTACTATTAAGAAGGGTACTCTAAACATTTCAAATAACTAGCTGGTCACATGTGTAATAAAGAACAATTTATGTTAATAAGTTGGATTAATATGAGTGAATCATACAAGTCTGTTTCGCTGAATGATTACATTAGTACACTGTACAGTAAAGAGTTAGGAGTTTGTGGTACGCTCCTGAGTACATCTAAAAATGTTATATGTTCTTCATGATTCATCACTGATTTGTCTTTTTCCTCCTCTTTTTTAAATCAGTGTTGTCAATCTTAAGGGTTATGTGATGAACAGACAGATGTAATGGTTGGCTTTCTGTTAGCTGTTACCGACCACATCAGCACTGTGTCGTGGTCTTGTGGGGCTGTGCAGCCAAACCGTGAAGCACAGTAAACACTGGTGTTAAGTATAATGCCTGCTGCCTTTCATTTAGTCTGTGGAAACCTTCCCTTAACGATGATGCCAAGACACACTCAACACTGCGCTGTGACACAAATCAAAACAGCAACAAACATAGGGGTTAAAGTATAATTACTGGGAAACAGTTTACTTCACTTAGACAGAAATGTCACTTATAAACACTAACTGTACTGTGTGCCAAGCTCCAGATTAATGATATGGCACCAGTACAATTCACCCCAGCGGTGATGAAAGCAAACAGGTAAAAAAGCAAACAACAATTCAACACATGCTGAGTTGCAGAACTTTAACAATGGCAGTTTCACTGTGATGATTTATAAACTTTAAGCACATTTTTTGCAATAAAAATGAGGGGGGAAAAAATCCTCTTTATGTGTTAATAGCTTCCATCTGCAGTTGTGTAACAGAATGATGTGTGCTCCTTGTGTGTGTGTGTGTGTGTGTGATGGAGTGCCCTGCATCGGGTGTGTGTCTCATCCAGGGTGCACAATGTCTCGTGATTCACATTGCCTACGTTAACCTGCATTGTATAAATCGTTTGCACAAATAAATGAATGAACAAAAACCTGGGATGAAGAGTTAATTCATCTGAACATTACCACCTAAACTAGCTGAGCCCTTAGGACACTGCATTTGGAAGCTCTGTGATTCGTAATAAGACGTCCTCTCTTCCTCTTTCTATGCTTCCAGGCTTATTTTTGGCACTCTCTACCCCGCCTACTCGTCATACAAAGCTGTCAAGTCGAAAGATGTGAAAGAATACGTGAGTAAAGGCGATGCGGAGGGTCTGTCAGGGTTGCGTGCGTTCCTGCGTCCCACAGCAAGCAATGTCTCTGCTCTTATCTTTCCCCTGCAGGTGAAATGGATGATGTACTGGATTATATTTGCCCTTTTCACAACAGCAGAAACAATCACAGATATCTTTCTTTCCTGGTAAGTGTTGAGCATGCACGGTAAATTCGTAATTTTGCACATTTTTGCTAATTCTATACGCTGGAGTTTATTTTTAGAAACGTCGCTTTCGTTGTTGTCCAGACCTCACTAGCATTGAGACCAGGATGGTTTCTCCCCTGTTTATTCCAAATAACTGCTATTCTGACATTGATCATGTATTGTTGTAGCATAACAAGTTAAGCCTAAATCAGCAAAGATGACAGTTTTAATTTAACACTGAGAGTGTTTATTTGGGTCCATGCCAAGTGAGTGTGGAGCCACATAAACACTCCCAGTGTTAAAATAACACTCCCAGTGTTAAAATAACACTCTCGGTGTTGAATTAACGCTGCCAGTTATTCTGTGGATCTTACTCAGAATGGCTAAAATTCATTTCTTTAAAACCACTTAATCTATACTTTCTAATCCGACTTTATTGAATTTCAAATTACATAATAAATGCTGTTATTGCCCACTTTGTTTTGTGGCATCTGTCAGAGTATGACGGCTGGTTTTACGGAATTTGGCTTTCTCGTTTATTCCTTCCATTTCTTACAGGCTTCCATTTTACTACGAGCTGAAGATAGCCTTTGTGGTGTGGTTACTCTCTCCTTACACCAAAGGCTCAAGCGTTCTGTACAGGAAGTTTGTTCACCCAACACTGTCCTCAAAAGAAAAGGTAAAAGTTCACGACCTGAAGGTCTCACATTGCACTAGAAAAATGGCCATATTTCAGTTAGCCAGAGACGTAATGTAAACATTTTTTGTACTTATTGTTATCTGTAAAGGTTTTAATTTCTTTTAAATCCTTTGTACAATTATTCTTCACCCCACATTTATTTCAAATGATACTTATTGCATTACTTCCTAATGGAATTACATGGCATTTAGTTTAAAGACAAAAAAGATTTTATAACGTGCATTTTTTTAAGTTTAGAAGCAAAAACAATGCATTGTCTACAAATGTGATATTTCTGTTAGGTTTTTGAGGAGTATGTATACTGTACTTATGTACCAATTTTCAAGAGAGGCGAGATGTAATTGAGGTAAAGGAAGGCTTGATATGGGTACAAGTAGGGATACAAAGGCAAACTCACAACAAAGCAGACATGATAATGACTAACAGAGTACAGCTACAGGGCTCCAACTACAATAACCAGTCAGGAACTAACACAGGACAGGAGCTTAAATAGGGAACACAACAAAATAAACAACAGGTAGGGACATTAACAGAATTAACATAACCCACATGAGGGATGAAGCAGCATAGGAGAAAAGCCTAGAAAGGCACAGAAACAGGGGAAAAGGCAACACCTAATGGACAGCTAAAGGAATGACGGGTGAAGGCCATGGTACGTTACTTTTACTCTAACATTTATGGTGTTAAATATTACTTCATCCTATGAAATGAAAGAGCACTTACCTTTGTCAACTGAGAATTCATTTTTGTGCAAAATTTTCCAAGTAAAGCGAGATATATGAACCTCAATATTTCATATAATAAATGAAAGAGGACAACATTCAAGTAACCATGAAATTTAATTTGAGGTAACCTGTACCCATACCTATTTAACTTTTCGAATGAGTGCGTGTTAGCTTAAACATAATATTTCATAATAAATTATGTAGCTAACAATGTTCAGGCTGACACTATAGTGGACCAGAGTGCAACATTCAGACTGGGGACAGAGCTGAGGGAGGACGGTTGCATGTCATGGTCCCACTTATATAAGTAGGTAGCTACAAAAAGGAAGGAAGCACTTGAGTGTTAGAGGTGCTATGCAGTGTGTATGAACACTGTATGAAGCAAACACTTCCACACGTGTTGGTTGTCAATATATTAAGCCGGTAACAATTCCTTGTGAATAAAAAACCTTAAGCAGACTTAGTTGGTGTTTCAGTGGTTAACAGGTTGTGTTTTACAGGCTTGTTCCTGAGAAAAACTGTGAGATTAAATGATGTTTCACCAGGAACGGTGGCTTAACTGATGTTGGCACTTAAATCTGGCAGGAGTCCCATTAGCGGACCGCAGAGAATGGGACAAATCTAACCAAATCTAAAACAAATCTAAAATAAGTCAGCCTTCAGAGCTGAAAGGGTCAGTACACCTGAAAGAGTGTGTGTCATGAATGAAATACTGAAACCATAATAGACGACCGTCTGGTGATGAGTGCACAGACGTTACACGGTCGCTCTCACTCACTGTGTTTGACATGCAGCCCACCATTTGTATGTTTCATGCCAGAAGCAAAACCTACTGGGTCCAGCACTTCTGTCTCACAATGAAGTGTTCTGCTGTTGTGTGGGATGCGATTTCCTGGCAGAGCATCAGCTGTTTCAACCCTTTAAACGAGGCGAATGCCAATCAATGCAAAAGCATGCCAAGTGATCGCATTACACGCTGCGGAAAAGGGCTTTTATCCCAAACCGATGGGAGGTTTTCATGGCAGCAGCACCTCAGCTGCATCTGTTCTGAAGTCAGTTTCACTTCTGCTCTCTTTTCTTGATGAAGAAACCAGTCACCTGTTGTTGCATAAAATGTGGACGTACTCCCACTAATTGGATGTTTTTCTTTTCTTCCAGGACATTGACGAATATATCTGCCAGGCGAAGGACAAGAGTTACGATGCCCTGGTGCATTTTGGGAGAAAAGGCCTTAACGTTGCTGCTACAGCGGCAGTGACAGCAGCTGCCAAGGTACGCTGGTGTAGCTGCTGCAGACAAAAGTGTCATTAACTGCATGCTGCTCATGTGACACACCCACACGGGTTTAGATGAGCAAGTACAGACTGCTGTAAACTAGTCACACTATCTAGCTCTTGTAATAAGATTTATAAGTGAGCGTTCAATAAGAACATTGCTGTGCGCTGAACTAGGAGTTCCTTTGTCAAATATCTATGACTCACACTTCCAAAGAAGCTGGAGCTTCATTAGTAACATAAATAAAGCTGAAGTTATGTGAACGTAATTGTGTTTGGAATGGACATGTATAATAAGCTGACGTTTTTTAATATACTGTAGCGTAGTTCTGGGCTTGAACTAGAAATACTTTCTTGTTTTAAGTGTACTGTAGTGTAATTCTGACCTTGTACTATAAGCGCCTTCCCCTGGCAGCTGTGTCATCAGCATAGGAGCAAACAATCAGCAGGCTGACGCAGTTCCTCCTTAAGCTCTGGGCTGGACCCTCGGCCACCCAGGCCAGCCGCGTGCAGTGACCGAGATACTGCTGACTCACTGGCATTTTCCAGCTCTCTCAGCCTCATCGTCTGTAGCCCTTTCAGAGCTGTGGTTGGCATTCCTGAGCACTGTCACCGCTGTGCAGCAATGGCCTCGTGTGGGCAGCAACTGGGCACGTGCCATGTGCCTTCTGTTCATGATTGATGTGACTGTTCTCTGGCCTATTCATGCTTTGATGATTTTCTAAACACTTTTGGTGAGCTGTGACTTTTTTTTCATACATTTATTGCCTGTACAGACCCTATATTGAAGTCATTTAATATTTTACTTTAACATATTTCACTTATAACAATGTGACTCACTTGCACTGCAGACTTTATTCAACACAATTTGACACAGACTACAAATGTTCCCAGAATGCACTGTGTCACCACACGTCCCAAATAGATTTATGAAAAGTAGATAATTCAAAGGGGAGCTCTGGACTTTCTCTCTGCTGGAAGAGCAATTTAAAAATTTTAAAAGTACCAATACTGGCCACTGTGGTGGGTTGGCGCCCTGCCCTGGGTGTCCCCTGCCCTACACCCTCTGTGTTCTGGCATGGGCTCCAGGCTTCCCCCGTGACCCTTAACAGGATAAAGCGGTATAGAAGATGACTGACTGACTGACTATACTGGCCGTTTGGTATTCAGTGTTGATACTGGCAATATTTTGTGCTGACTAAGAAGTGTGTTAATGTCTGGTCAACTTTTACTTGTCTATGTTGAATTATATTTTTCTTTTGATTTTATAGCACTTTATTAATCCCAGAGGGGGATTACTTGTCTGCATTTAACCCATTCACAGTGGAGCAGTGGGGCAACAGCCACATTCAGCACCTGGGGAGCTAGCATTTGAATGTCTTGCTCAAGGTCACACATGGTGGCTGGGTAGGGTTTCAAGTTAGGAGGCTTCCACATCACAGCCTGATGTTCTATCCATTGATCCACCAGGCTCCTAAGATGCTGTCACCATCACCTTTTCACTGGCTCACTGCTCTAACGTACATTTCCAAATTGCTAGTGGCCACCTACATTATCTCAAGAAAGACACAGATATAAGGTGGAAATCGGCACCTGTTTAGAAATAATTTTCAAAGTCAATGAAAAGACTGATGCAGTCACTCATTTTTTAATAATGTTTGAAATGCTGTTTCATAATATTTGCTCCTGAATCCCATAAACAGGGTTATTTTTTCTTTAAGGTGGCCATCTCTTAATGTGCTGAGCTGTCTCCCAGGTAACAGCTGGTGACCTCCACGATTCAGAAACGTCCCACTTCCTTCTTTCATTGAGATAGCTTCAGGGCCCTTTTTGTTTTTTGTAATTAACTATCCATATATGTCCCATGCTGATATAGTGGAAGCAAGTACTGTTGTGTTAGAAACCCCCCAGTTGTCAGGAAAAGAGTCTGATTACTCCCCCAAGCAAGGGTTTTAAGTCTTTAGTTCAGTGGGATTATCCTCTTTTCTGGTAACTCTAAGTGGGTTGTGTCTGCATAGGTTTGAACCCTGCCAGGGGTCACCCTTGTTTCACAAGTATGGTATGACATTGCGCACCATCACTAAAAATAATTTCAAAGCAGAGAGCCAATCTTACTTAAGATAACGCAGCTCTGGATTTCTTGGAGAGTGCTTGGACAGTCTCAGTTTCAAGATTTTCCATCAACACGCCCACAGCACAGTCTAAGAAACATTGTCCGTAGTTGAAATCGTGCAGAGCAGAAATGTACAGCTACCAGTAGGAAGGAGGCATCTTCTAATGACGTGCTCATGTGTGACTAAACAGATGGAATTTGAGCATGCTGTCGGACTGTTTTAGGTATGAGGTATTATTTGTAAGCAAAACTCACGGCCCTTCCCCGGGTGGTAACTGTAACCTCATGTTTGCCAGGTTTCGAAATTGTGCGACATAGTCAAATACAGGGATTTTGTTCAGCTGCAGGTAAACAGTTGCATGTAAAGGAAGTGGTCATTAATATTGTCAGCTGTGACTCCCAGGCTGAGATGTTACTAACTGCTCTTGGTTTGTGTATCTCCTGCCCCATAGTGGTTGACTTTTCATGCTCTGTGTATGAAGAGGGCATTTGAAATGGTGCAAAGGTGTGCCAGTTTCCAGTCACTAACTGCTTTTATTTTTGGCACGCTTTACCTGGCCTCAGGTGACATGATTTCATACCTGCATATTCCTGTCAGATTAGCCAAGATAAGTTTGTCCTTTCTGGGTATGGCGTGCATTAAAAAATGCCCTTACTTTGTTTGTAGTTTGAAAAGTGACATTGATGTTGTCAGCTGTGCTTGAACACTGGTGCCTCTAAACTTCTCCAAATGTAAATATGTACCGTATTTCTCCTAATTAATGTGCCCAGGCACATTAGAAGTTACGCGTGGGCATTTCTATTTGAGGCCAAAATGTGCAAAAATCTTTAAAACTAGAAGTTCAAATTTTTAAAAACATTTAAAAACAACAAGTTGTTACTAAAAAGCCTAATTGTCTTCTTTGTTAAAAAAAATAAAATAAAACATTTTAATTCCCATTAACTGCAACTTATAAAAATGAATAAAATCCAGTCATTATCAGAGTTTCCGTTAGGCATATGAAGAGCTTATTATTGTACTCGAGTACAATCAATTTGGGATTCAGAATTGGATTTTGTCCAAATAATGCAGCATTTATGTGTTAATTAAATTATTTTTACTTGTATTAAATGTGTATAAATCTTTGCATTTACAGGTTCATTCTCCACAAATCCACACTTCTACGCATTGACTACGTTTCTATGTCACTGCTTTAATCATCAAGGGGTGTACTTTACCATGTCTCATACTGTATTATAATGTGGGGGTGCATCTATTAGAGCAGGTGTGTTAATTAGGAGAAATACAGTAGGTGCCCGTCATGTTGCCACTTTACACATGCTGAGCAACACTATCAATGCATTAGGACGGTTTTTACTTTCAGGTATGAAACCACCACCTGTTCTACAGTGGGCCGCCGCGTTGAGGCATTTCAGAGTCCGTGCATACTTCCATCCTCGGGGGGTGGTTTGTAATCTTGCGGCTATAGGATCCACTTGGGGCTGCTGTTTGTCTGAAGGCTTATGTCTGCTGTTGCTGCCTTCCCTGGTCCCAGGGCCAAGGTGCGCTGTCGGAGCGACTGCGAAGCTTCAGTATGCAGGACCTGTCCACCATCCAGAGGGATCCCCCTTCCACAGGCGCGAGCCAGGGCACCCCTCGACCCACCGCGGGCCACCCCAGGGCCCGGATCTCCACCCGTAGCAGCTCAGATGCAGCATCATCCAAGGGTGAGTACTCATTGAGACTGGCTTTGCAAATCGAAGTATAGTACTCATGAACACCAACGGTGGACGTGCAAACGAGGGTTGAGTACTCACCAATATGGACCACATACAACGACGCTAAGTACTCACCAACGGTGGACTCAGGAATGAGTACTTAACAATATGGACCTCACAGAACTAAATACTGATACTCACCAACACTGGCCTCACATAACAGTAATGAGTATTCACCAGTGTCAGCTTTGCAAAACAGGCACGCTGTAGGCTTGTGTAGCAGATCAAAGAAACACTGGCTGGAAGTACACTTTGATTATGGGATGTCACAAGGAACATTAGTGCCTCAGATTCTAAAGCAGAGTAGACCTGTTTATCTCTCATTCTTTCAGAGGCTTTGAATGATCACAGGAATGTACTGACTCAGAAGAGAGAGATCTCTTATCTCGGATAACCTGGACCACATACGCAAATATAGTCATGGCAAAGCAATAGTGGGGTGTCTAGAAGAACCAACTACTATCACACTTGGGCTCTCATGTCAGCTACAGGTATGTTTGAGAGGGCAAGTTTGGTGTTCATGGCTCTTCCTGTGGTGATGTACACCTCAGAGACATCTACTGTTAGATTAGGATGAGCTAACAGTGAATACCTGCACAAACTCAGCTGAACCACAAAGACATTTATAAGCAATATTTATGATTAGTCAAGACAAAGGTGTGTTCTCTGGTCAACAGTTGTTCAAATCACATTAGTTCTTAAATATTTTAACAGCCAGTTGTCTCACAAATAGAACAGGTTACCAGACTGGATTGTAACAACTGAATACAAACAACCTTAAATGATTTTTAGTCATAAACAATACAAATCCTTTTGTACATACCACTCTAGTTTTTTTTGTCTACTATTTATAGTCTGCTCTGTACTGTTTTAAAATCTTTACTACACATATGTTTGTATTTAGACAGGTCAGCACTAGATAAAACGTGCTTCTCTAGTTTGCATTCCTGTCTGCCTCAGACTTCTTTCCAAACTGCAAATCAGGTGAAAGTCTATGAGAGAGCTAATCTCTAATAGGACTATTTACATGCCCTTCATCACTGACATCCAATAACGTTACAGGCACCTGACTGGCCATTCACGCCATATGTTGAGTACCCAAGCCCTTCCAACTACCTGCTGGCCTCAGGGACACAAAGCCAAATTACATAATTCCTTGATACTACTAGTCACAGTCTATAAAAAAATTAATCCCAGATCTGCTTGGTTTGCAGCCTGGAAAATATATTGGCTAAATGACTTGCTAAAGACCCATTTTAAGTGCATGTTTTCCCTGAGGATGCCATTGACAATACTTCTGTGAACAATGCACCAATATCATGGCGATCACGTGACCTATAAGACATCACTTCTTTTCTTCATTAGGAGCTCCCTTGGACTATATTTTGTACAGGCAGGCTAGTGGTTGATTTGTGGGAGAAGCCATTAAGAACTATTTTAGTCATTATATTGCTTTGAAGCTCCCTGTTGCCCTAACATATTATGGACCTTTTTTTTTAATTTAATCTACCAGTACTCTTTGCTCTTGTTGTTTCTGAGCCCTACAGTACTGTGTGTGAGTGTATGTATGAAGCCCCCCCCCCCCCAGAGCCTGGGGCACACTAACAGCTGCTGTGGTGTTGGAGCTCCGGAGTCATCCGTTTTCCTCTAGTGCTTCCAGAAGCAGCAGAATGCTAATTAACACCTTCTTATTCACGTCAAATGACTTCTCTGCTGTTCTAGTTCCCTGTAATGCTGGTCCTTTGTGTCAGTGAATGTCATGATACACACAGCTAAGTAATCCTAGTTTTGAGAGGTTACATCCATCCACCTATCCATCCATCACCAAACTTTCTGGGGCAAAGTAACAGGCTTTGAAGCAACAGACGAATCAAATTGTCCAGTAACGTGTGAAGACACGATGTTTTGTAACGTAATACATAGTAAGCTTGAAAAACAGTATCTGATGACTGTCGTATTGGCACGTTCCATCTTAAACGGTGATATCAATCCCGAAAATTGCTGTTGATCAAAAACAATGTAAAATATGCAGAAATAAAATTGCCATTTATGTTTTATATTGCTTCATAATCACCTATTCCTCTTTGACCCATTCTCCACAATGTCAAAAAATGTCCACACAAGTTCCATATGGTGGACAGTGCGTCTCCTAAATGCAGCTGCTACGTTGACAGAATGTTATATTAAGTGCTGACAGTAATGCGGCCCCGTTCGCTGCGGCTGTCGCGGGAGGGGTGTCTCTGTGTTTCTCACAGCTTCTGTCCCCGTCCCTGCAGCCTGTGTGCAATGTGGTCACTGTGACATCCTCGCCGGTGAGTGGTGGTGGCCCTAGAGCTGCCGCGTGCTGGATGCATGCTTTTCCGCGTGGGACACGTGCATTAAGTTTGCCCTTCTCGCATGGGCTGGTCACAGAGTTGGCTTCTGCTGCCTGGTCCGAGTTGTTCGAGTGTGGAGAGTTATATGAGTGGGGTATCCTGCTTAGGGTTTAGTCGACTGATCCATATGGTGTCATAAGCCTTAACACTGAGGCTGTTTGTATGCTGTTTGTGCCAGTCTCGCTGCATGGGTCACTGGTTAACTGTTTTTATTCCCTGTGCATTTGGCGATCTTTGTCTAACTTTATATTGACATGTGAGAGGTTACAATATAGAGAAATACACATTCCACATTGTATTCTGTCACCAATCTGACTCCAGACCTGAGACATGCCCTCTACCCTGTCTCAGTTCTGACTCCAGAACAGTGACATGCCCTCTACCCTGTCTCAGTACTGACTCCAGAACAGTGACATACCCTGATTTCAGTGAACACGCACTCTTTAATCCACTTCCAGAATGACTCCATAACAGAGAGGGGGACATTCCTACTACTCCTGCTACATACATACAGTATCATGAACATTGCCTTATTAACACAGCCAGATGTGTGGATTATGGACCCAAAGTGGTTCTCATGCATCTGGCTGAGTGTATGAGTGTAGAGGCGATGAACTGAAGGACATGTACTAGAATAGTAGTTACCAAAACAATATCTTAAAATATTAAATTGTGGCTGATAAAGAAAAGACAAGAATTTTCTTTACCATCAGTGTGTTAAGTTCAAACTACTGTATCACTGACGTTTTGCTTGTTATGTGTCTTTTCTGTGGTACAATCAGCTGTTAGAGACATCAAACAGAATAACAGACAATGACTAGAGTCCAAGACTGAACCTTTCAGTAAAGTATTGAATATCCTCAGCTCTATAAATGGAGTAATTGTAAGCTGTTTTAAGTTGTTTTGGTTATTAGTACACACTAACATAATAATAATAATAATAATAATAATAATAATAATAATATCTTAGTTTGTTGCTGTGTGGTTAGCGTGGCATGATTACAAGTTGTTCAGACTTTCTCTGCTTTGGTTTTCTGCAGCTTTTCTATAGTCATTCATCAAAGGTCCTTGGTGCCATTTTGTGTCAGTTTATCTCCAGAGAAATCCAGGACATCTGTCACCAAACTCCCAGAGAAGAAGACTAGATGAATACGACTGATATCATTTAATGCTGCTTGACAGTCTACATATTACATAAAGTTTGTAATGATTTCACAGTAACGGGGATATATAGAAAATATCTCTTAAGTTTTACCATAATCATAAAATGATATGAACTTAAGAGAACACAATTTTATGTTGTAAATTTCAACTGGACTAATCAAACCCTCAGATATGTCTGTTTTATGATAAAACAGACAAGACACTTTTTCACATGGTTAGGGAGAAGTTTTTCACAGGGTTAGTGACTTGCAAACAGAATCTGTGAGATGTTTGACGTTTTCAGAAATAGCTAATGAATGCTGTGAAGGTTTCTGCGTATGTGACAGCATTGGCTGACGGGTTTCTACCGCCATCTTGTCCTCGGTCCAGAGCACTCAGGTGCGGACTTTGACATGGCTGAGTTTGACATTTTGAGCACGGGGCAGTGTGACACTCCAAAGCCGCAGCTCTATCCACACGGCTCCTTGGTGTGCCCACCAGCCTCTGCCCCCTCCGCACCCCCTGACACCTTCCTGGCACCGCGCTCATACCCGGAGCAGGAGGACGAGAAGGCGCAGACTGGGATGTCCCACAGCAGGCTGGTAAAAAGAAGGGCACCTGAGGTATTGATGTTGGCTGTCTGGCTGCCATGGCTGCTGACTCATGAGTCAGGTGACTAACCTGAATGCCCCGCCCCTTCCACCTCACCTGACCCAGTCATGGCACACAGACCTGTGACCTGGCCCTGGGACCTCAGCCCACACATCCAGCCCTCTGCTTTTTTGGGCCTGTTCCATTACTGGCTCCCTCACGTGGAATTTTCTCATTCAACTTGATGCGAAGTACTTTCAGCTAATGGAGGTTAACCTGCCCTGTCTTCATTCATGATGCCATGTTTCTGCTCTGACCACGTCTTTGTATGACTTGGAGAAGATGAGGTCCAGCATTTTCACTTATGAATGTGCTTCTAGCTTTGTGTTACTAACCTAGCTCTTTGTGCTATTTTTAATACATCTTCTGTGCGGTGATGGCGTGTCACATGGACGTCACACTTGAACTGTTGTTTGTGATGCAGTGTTAATTTTAATTCTGTGCATCTTGTATTTTGTGAACGTGAACTGTTTATGTGCACCCTGTGGTGGGTTGGCGCCCCACCCTGGGTGTCCCCTGCCCTGCGCCCTATGTGTTCTGGGATGGGCTCTGGGCTTCTCCGTGACCCTCACCAGGAATAAGCTGCTTAGAAGATGAATGAATGAATGAATGAACTGTTTATGGCAAAGCATATTTTAAATATACAATATACTGTATGTTCCTCATATAACTTAAAATGTCATCATAAAGGCCTGTAGTTTATGCAAAAATAATAAAGAAATGCTGTGGTGGGTTGGCGCCCTGCCCTGGGTGTCCCCTGCTCTGGGTGTCCCCTGCCCAGCGCCCTATATCTTCTGGGATGGGCTCCAGGCTTCCCACGACCCTTAACAGGATGAAGCAGTATAGAAGACTGATTTATTCATTAATTAAAAAATTAATAAAAATTTGAAATGTAACTAATTATTTTTAAAATCAATCATCCTCATCAAGGCGATGACTATAGTGAAATAGGACACCGTGAGCAATTAACCACAAAACGTCACACTGGTAAACTGCAGAGCATCCCTGGTAACCCTGATGGTAGAGACCCATACAGCGAGACTGGACTAATCACACTCTTGCCCTGACAAGCAGGGACCTTCTACCACAGCAGTGCTTCTTACTGTGGTAATCAAATAAAACAGTGCATGTGCTTGTTGTAAAAATTTTCTTCAGGCCTTGACTGGTAGAAAATCCCCCCACCTCACCCCAGCCAGCACTTTAAACTAGAAACAGATACCAGAGTCATGTTGGGCCAAATGATAATGTTTCAAACAGATGCCAGTCATTCTGGTCAGAGGTTTTTAAATCTTTCCATCCTTGGAGGATCATCTTACCTAGGACAGACTGTTTGAAACACAAACTATAGTCATACTGAACAGAACTGCCTACCACAAGTCTATTGTACATACAGAGGTTCTCCAAGCATGGAGGGAAGGATGGAAACTGTAGGAAGAACATGACATCTGGTTTAGACACCATAGGTCAGTGCAAAATGACTGTGGTATTTGTTTCAGACACAATAAGTCTGCCATTGATTCAGTGTTTAATGATACACATTCTTAGAATCTTCATTGACATGATGGATGGTGGGGGGTGAAAAAGCTCAATAATAAAACTTTTCACTTAATGTTGGGGGTGCTGATGGGTAAAAATGTAGACTCAAAAGAAAAACAATCAGCTGAAAATAAAAGTTTGCTGTCCTCTGCACTATGACAGCTTCAAAGACAGCTGAAGCATAACCTGCTTTTGGTTTCTGGCTACATACCTTAGTTTTTTAGACAAGGGGTGATTTCTAATGCAAGCCTAGATTTGTTTTTAAATTTTCAGTACAATAAGCAGAGGGTTACACTTTCGAGTTTTATGCCTTTGATTATTTGCCATGTAGAACTGTGAATTTACATGAATAAATGCTTTTTGTTTTAGCCAGTGAAATTTTAGACTGATCTTGATGCTCACCACCTATCGCTCATGTAAAATCAACAAAAAATAGTGACTTGTGGTGCTTGCCAACTAGGTTCTGCATCCTAGAGGTAGTCCACTGTGTTTATCTGTGCTCCTGTTTCTCTCTCTCTCCCCACCGCTTTCTCCCCCTCCTCAATTGCAGCCTCCTCCTAGAGTCCAGAGGCCCCTTCCCAGATCCAAGAGTACCTCGTCTTCGAACAGCGAAACCATGTGACAGGACGAGCCACCAAACGCTGGCCATGAAAACTCTCCCAGATCGCTTAGCTGCCTTAAACGAAGATAAAACCGAAAACGAGGGAACGAACACGCACGCACACCATCGGAAGACCGCCGCCGCATTTTGTCAGAGATGAGTGAAAGCAATTGACGACATGCAGGTGGTTTACGGTGCAGGCTGCCATCTCAAGAGGGAACATCACAGTGGCAACACCATCAGACTCAAGCTCTAACCCTCCCACAATGCACCTGTAATTGAGTTTAGCTATTTTCTGTCAAGTCTTGCTATTTGTGTTCTGTCATATTCTGAAGAAAACTGTGTTTTCCACATGACACTTCTTTTTGTCTGTTACTTCACTGCACATATACGTAAATCCTCATCATTGCAGGCTGTGAGCAATATGAGAATGACCTGACTATTTATAACAAAGTGGCGTATAATATTCACAGTGACGTTTCTGTGCTATATTGCGATGAACTCAAAAGTGTTACATTTTCAGTAGTATTAGGCCTGTTAGCTTCTGCAAAGCGAGACAAGTAAAAGACATGAAACAGTAATTGTAAGTAATGGTAACATGCACTATGGCAATCGTTTTATTTTCTGCTGTCATTTAAATATCACCGTCAGAAAAAGTCAGGAAAAACAAATATTCAAGTACAGCAAAAGGACGCGACAGATGTTAGGCGCAGCATATTTAAAAGTAAATGTGAAAATGAAGACATGCATATTATAATATCACAAACCTGCCATGACTAAGTCAGTTAAAGAAAAGTAAGGGCTAAATCTGGAGAATAATACAGTGGCTCTATGTCTGTAGAAGTCTGAAATACATCTGTACATCAGGAACATTTGCTGTATGATTGAAATTTACTGCAGGGAAGATGCAGTTAACTTTCAATGCAACACGTGTCTTGGCATATTAGTGAAAATTGCATGAGAAAAAGGCAGAGTGTAAATGTCACTTTAACGAGGAACGCATTCAGCTATATGTATCACAATTGTATTTGTAGGGCAAAAAAAAAAATGTTTTTCACGCTTGGCATTAATTACCTTACAGTCCGTGAATGTAATTAAACTCTACTACGTAGTTGTTCTCAATGACTCAATCAAGTCAGACACTGAGTACTGTTTTATCAGTCTTCTGGCTATGCATCGTTAATCCTGAATAGACAGTACATGCTTACTGTCCTAGTTAGCACAGACCTGGTTACTTGTGAGGTCCTGTGTGTTTATGGTGTTTTTATGTACGAACATTCATCTAATGGAATCTGGGATTTGCAAACCTATGTGGAAATTTACTGTTAACCAGTTAAGTAGTTACGCATTATGGATTATTCAAGATTTAATTTATTTCACAGTCAGACTTTGTGCGAAGTGCTGTTTATTTTAGGCCAGCTAGCCTGAAATGGCATACCGGAATGAATGTTGTGTTTCGTGGACTTTGCTTAAGCAAAGAAGTCACCCTACAAATTTTTTAACTCACAGCATAGACTCTTTAAAATCAGTCTATGCCTGCTTCTGCAAACCTGTGTTTCATAGTAGCTTGATTAACCAAATTTCAGCTTTCATAGCTAAATGTGAACAAAATAATGCAATAGAGAAGAGGGTGACACAAACTGCTCATAAATGGATGATTCTAAATGGAATCAGTTTCTGCTAAAGAGGTACACAATACACATTGCTCAGCCACCTCAAACCGCATCAACAAATATCGCAGAGCTAAAGGTAAAAGAAAACTGAAAATATGGATGCTATTAATAGCTAACTGGTCACTGCAGCATCTTAAGGACTAAGCCCAACACTGAGGAAGGTAGATCTACATGTTCCCAGTCTGTTACAACTCACATAAACAGTTTCAGTGTCAGCGAGGATTCTGGCAAATGTAACCAAGACCTACAGAAGAGCTTCTAGGTCAAATTCCTTTTATTGGCAAGTTTAAGGCTTGGATTGTGTGAAGTAGACATTATTGATTGGCCCAGTTTCATAATCTCATCCCTTCTGCTTATCAACAGTTGTTGTTTTAATTTGGTAAATACACTGGTTCTTTCATGCTGTATTCCTATTTATGTAGAGATTTTTTCTGTATGCAATGGTACGTTGCCATAGTCACTCCTAAAATTTAAACTGTTTACAACATTCTGTTTTTCCTGAAGCTGTAGTAGATAGTCTGTTTTTCCTGAAGCTGTAGTAGATAGTCTGTTTTTCCTGAAGCTGTAGTAGATTCTCCTTTTTTCCAGATGGTATAGTAGATTTGCCTTGCAGAAAATGTATTTTATGACAACTTTTATGTTAAGGAAACAGGAATATAATATGTTGCACTAAGAACTTATTTATAAAAATATGACAGTTTAAGTGTTGAGTAACTAAGCACCACTAAACACATTCTATTAATGAAGCTGCTTTATCCAGGAAAGATTTAGTGTGTGAGTTTGACGTGGAACAAATGAAGGGATGCAACTGTTTCTGTGTATAGTGATAGGGCTTTTAGCTCAACTAATACAAGTGTCAATCAAAGCCACACTGTGAACCCTGTGCTGCTTATATTCGTAAACTGGTATTTAAATCAGAGGATGCCCCATAATGTAGCATAACATTTGATTGAGAAAACAATCAACTTAGTCCAGACTTGTTGACATAGAACTCCTCACTGACATAGAGAATACACAGGCTGCACCATGCTAGATTTGCATCTGAGCGTACTTAAACTGAGTCTCATTTAGTCAGTACGTGTGAAATAAAAATACACTTAATTTCTATGAACTGGTAAAAAGTCACAGTATTATTTCACTGAATTAATGATGTTGTTGTCAGATTGTGACTATGTTTTAGTAACACAGTCAGGAAGAAAAAACATGACATCAATCTAGTGTCTTTTTTTTTGAGTGTGTTATTGTACTTGTTTTAAATAAAGAGTCAGTGTCTCAGTGCACTCCAACTGTGCACATCACAGACATGCCAAAAGTGATGTCACTATTTCCTCTGTATATATAGACACTTATTTGTAAAGTTTGTGGTTTGTAGCATAGACAGCATGCATTCTTTTATCACATTCTGCGCCATTTTATGTAGACTATATTTGATTGTAACAGACCTCTGAATTTTTTGTGAAAATCTGTCTTAAGTTTTGTCACTGGCTGCGTAAACTAGATGGTCCTTTTCCGTTTCACTATTAAAAGTTACATGTTTCCCCCTTCTGGCTGTAGATTTCTCTTGGTTTGAATATTTGTCAAATATGTCTGGCTGGCCAGAAATTTTGTATTTAAATCTGTTAAAAATGTGTTTTCACCTTTGTTACAAATCCCCGGTATCTTAACACTAGGAAGGACAAAAGTGATCGTTCGCTGGATTTCACAAAGTGCTTAAACTGTCTTAGGAATGTTGCCATTTAATTCTGTTTGTCAGTCATAGGCATTAAAAAAGAAAAACGGGCTTATTTGTGTGGTGTCCTTTTGTGCTTGGTTCTGTATGGATCAATAGATAATGTAATACAACTATAAAAATGTCAGCTAAACCGTTATGTTCACTGATCAAAAGGACAGAGTCAACACAATACCAGGTACAGCAGTACAAAGAGACAGAAAGTTAATAAAAATATTTAGGTTAATAATTCTTGCCCACTGGTTGATTTTAGCCCAGGAAGAAGACACTGACATTGCTCTAACAGTAATGAGTGTTGTTCAATGGCAACTGGACTTGCTTGGAAATCTTGAAGACTTTTCTCCCCTCATCCAAAAGCCTTCTTCTGCCCTAATTAACCATATAAACTCTGAGTCGTTAAGACATCGACAGCCTCTGTTATTCCTCTTTAAAACAGTTGGTCTTCTCTGTCCAAAGTATGAACATTGCTATCTTGAAAAGAGTGATCCTTGGCTTTCAGATGTAGATAGATGAATGAATCCTGTCCTGAGGGGCTGGTTCTCCTATGCTGAGCCATGCATTTGTGGAGACGTTGTTCTATCTCCCCGATGTGTAGATCTGTGCATTCTTTGCTACACTGGACCGTATATATTACATTGCTCTGTTTTTTTCAAGGAGGTTTTTATCCTTGGGGTGGACAAGTTTCTGCCTTAGAGTGTTGCTGGGTTTGAAGTGAGCAGGGATGCTGTATTTGTTGAAAATCCTCCTGTTTTTCAGATACCCCAGTGACTGAAAGTGACAATTACAATATTCTTTCATGTTGCTTTTTCCTTATCAATTGTGGCCTCATTGCTATTGGACCTGGATGATTTTTTTAACACCTCTCTGGAGCCATGTTCCAGCCTGCTTTAAATCCTCCATCATTATCCCTGTTCCCAAAAAGCAAAGAATCACAGGACAGGAAACAGTGGAGATTATAGTAGACATCAGGAAAAACTCACTCCAACCCACCCCCAAATGTGGCTCCCCTGTCACTTTTGTAGAGTCCTTCTTGTGGCAGCTCAAGAAGTTCAACTTGCTACAGACAATGATGGTACATCTCTACACTGCAATCATTGAGCCCATCCTGACCTGCTCCATCACCATCCAGTACTATGCCTCCACCGCCAAGGACAAAAACAGACTGCAGGGTGTCATTCACTCTGCCGAGAGTGACTGGCTGCAATATGCCATCTCTCCAGGAACTACACAACTCCAGGACACTAAAGTATGCAAGAAGGATTGTGGCTGACCCCTCCCAATCTCGGACACAAACCTTTTTAGACACCACCCTCTGTCAACAGGCTGCGGCCAGTTAGGACCAACATTACACAGCATGAAACACCTTCTCTCCATCTGCAGCGGCCTTAATCAACAAGGCCCAAGACCCCCTTTGACAATCCTAATTTCTGCAGATATTTCATTCACCAATACAATGCGTTCATTAACAGAACTTGTTGCATTTTCATTTGCACAATATGTGTACTCAGTACCTCAGCCTGGCAGTTTTTTTGCACACTGGTCTACTTGACTTAACTATTTAACATATGTGTTGCATTGTTGTCTTAAGTTTTAATATATTTATCTTCTATGTGTAGCACTTTCTACCCTTCTTTCCTTTTCCTAGGAAAAAAAAAAAAAGTTTTAGCACTACATTACTACAACAAATTCCTTGTATGTGAAAATCTTCACAGATGTCCTAACAGCATCTGTATGCAAGAGAAAAATCTTTTCTAGGAACATTTTATACACTTTTCATATGAATTGCTCATAAGTTACAATTTCTTAAACCTTTTTAAAGTCAGAAAGCACTGTGCTACTGTACCACATAATTTTCCCTTTGTTCTCTGTTTACTTCTGGGTGTGGCATGTATACCATGATCTCAATGAACGTCTAACAATATAGGGAGAAAGCATGTGGATTAAAATAATCACACACACACACACACACACACACACACACACACACACACACACACACACACACACACACGACAAAGACTAGTTGACTCCCTCTAAAAATCCAGAAAGGTTACTGAACGACTTTTAATTTGCCTTTACTTCATGTCCATGTACGGTACACTTCCGGTCTTACCATGCACTTGGAAAGGAAATGTGTGGTGCTGTTCAAGACAGAGCCTCAAATATTGCTGTCATGAAAATAAATTCACCTCGTCTTCACTGCAATTTCGCAAACGTTCTAAGCAATATTTTAGCATAAATATTACACGATGTTGCTTTACACTGCGTGTCCAGGCTCTCTCTAGACCTCTTGTTATCATTCGCTTTCTGTGACGACTTTTACGCAAGTGGGCGTGGCCTAGCGCATGCGTTCTTCCATTTCCCGCTGCTACTGGGCTAAACTGTGGAGGCACATATTTTGTGTCCTGGGGAAAATTTGCTGTAGAAATCAGTTCTTTATAATGCGTTTCTGAACAAAGGTGTTTGACAAGTACTTCAGAGACTTTATAAATACATTGGCAAATATGCTGCGTGTGTGTAGGAAAGCGGCTGGTGCAGCAGCTCAGGTAAGGGCGAGCACGTCACTGAAGACTGAATGGGCTCTCTAGTCCTCTGTTCTGTCATTCACTGACCCGGTTCAAGGAGGCCTGTTGCGTTAGTGGCTGTACTGTAAATATAGTTTAACATTATGGATTTGTTGCTTGGGTTATGGCGTGGCAATGGAAAGCTGTCTGCGTATCGCGCTCTGTGTTTTTCCAGCACGTATGATTAAACTATTAAAGTTACAGCTAATGTAGCAGTTGGAAGTATACGTAAAACACGTAGGAAGTTGGCCTGTGGTAACAGTACGTAAAACACGTAGGTAGTTGACATGTGGTAACAGTACGTGAAACACGTAGGTAGTTGACTTGTGGTAATAGTACGTAAAACACTCGGGTAGTTCGCTTGTGATGACAGTACGTTAACAACGTAAGGTAGCTGGCTTGTACTAACTACGTAATTCGCGCAACCAGCTGCACTCTGGAAAATGTGCGTAATTAGTTGGCCGCCTGGCCGGTAACTGTCGTCCATGAAACCGTGCCCCATTTGTCCCCTATTAGTTGTCTAAACTGCGAGGCGAATAACTGGATTGTCAAGAGCTTGACATGGGAGTTCGCCAATAAACAGGGCCAGATCACAAGAGGCAGACTGGCATTGCTTAGTCTCAAATTCCTCCTCCGTCATACATCTGCGACGTACCGATAAGAGATTGAGTCAAGCCGACTGGCATGCTAAGTTATTTTTAGTTTGGGGATACATAATGTACACAATCTATACATGTTTGCAAGTAATCGCGTGTTTTCTGGATTGTAAGAAGGTTTCACTGAAAGCTAATCAAAAAAAATTAGGTGTTTAGTTTTTCTCCGGAGCATGACCTTGATGGAAGCAGTTCCAGTTATAACTGAATTCAGACACAAAATATAAACGTGCCCGGCTGCATGTTATGACGTTGCATTTGAAGTCAGCTAATTATTACGAGCATTTGCTTGTGTTCTTGCATGTTGGCTCTGTCAACATTTTCTAGATAGCAATGGACTTTCGCAAAACTTTAACGTATATGATTAACTTTCACTTTAATCCATGCCAGAGGGATCATGCAAGAAATCGATATTATGCCCATATTCAAACGTGAAGCCCTGTCTGTTTTCAGTTTAGCCATCTGTCACTGCACCACACAGTGTAATGGTGGACACTGTATGGATGGCAGCGTGTTTCTGGAATCATTAATTTCTCCATCTTGTATCTGTACTTTCATGTTGGAGGTTCGCTCAGTGGAATGACGACTAGCTGGACAGCGTATATATACACTAAAGACCTGTGTGTAATGACAGCCACTTTTAGCTGGTACGTCGCACTGCTTCCCCCAGTGTCCCCCGTGTCCCCCTGTGTAACGGGGTGTTGTGTGTGTCTCCTCCACAGAAGTGCTTGCATGGAACTGTGCCCGTCCACCCCTATCAGCCTTGTCGCCTCTACACCACAGCCGGAAGCTCAGGGTACGCTCAGGGGGACCCTAGCTGTTTGTAAACTTTAAAGATGTAAACTAATGCATTTTATAGCGATTACTATAATGTGTATGTCTTCCTTTGATCATGTATGGAAAACAAACAAAGTGTGCAGAAATCTTGTCCAATGTAATAGGTTTGTTAGCAAAAACTAAACTTTCACAGTCTGTTTTGTCCTTTGTGTCGTTAGAGGAAGGTATAGTTCATGCCAAGTGTTTCTTCACTTCAGAGCTTCTGCGGGCAAGATTGTGGGGACAGGCCTTTTGCTTGTGGGTGGTGGTGTCGGCGGCACCATCCTGTATGCCAAATGGGACCCCAAGTTCAGGGCAAACATCGAGAAGACCATCCCCTACTCCGAGCAGGTGTTTGAGATGACACTGGGTCCTTCCACATACACACCACCATTGCCAAAGAAACCGGTGAGAGCTGCTTACAGCATGTTGTGCAAATTATTCCTCTAAAATATTTTCTACATTTTATAACTCGGTTCTATCTTTTCAGACATAGTTTATGTATGGGTGTGTTTCATTTAAGATGATAATATCGAAATGAAAAGGTGTTTGCCTGAAAGCTCAGGTGCTGACGTTCTCCTCGTTGGTCTCAGTTTAGTTACCTGCATCTTGTAACAATGAAGTGTCTAAATTGGAATAACTGTCACAGTGTTTGGTTTGACAAACACATTGGCAGATGTTCTTTTTATCTCAGCATCCTTTTTTCTATGACTTTTATATTGCATAATCTTAATTATTTATTAGTCTGCATTATTGTGTCATTTTTTTTTTTTTTTTTTTTTTTTTTATTTTGGGTCTAAGAGTGATTGACTGTCCTTGGTGTTTTGGGCTGTCCCTGACACAGGTGAGCTCGGAACCGCTGAAAATCTCCTCGGTGACAGAAACAGTTAAGGAGTCAAAGCAGCCTAAACCAAAGCAGAAGAAGGAGAAGGTGCCGGAGGAGGGGCCCGTGGTGCAGGAGTTAGCCCCCGCAGCCGCACAGAGTCTGGAAGGTGAGCGTGTTACCGGGAGGCCCCACGGTACACGTTAACATGGGATTCTGTCACAGAGCAGACCTTGTGCTGTGTGAATACATGAACAGGTGCTGTTTTGCACAGTGAGCCTGCATGAACACGTGAACACGCACTCTGTCACAGAGCTGTCCCGTATGAACACGTGAACACGCACTCTGTCACAGAGCAGTCCTGTATGAACACGTGAACACGCACTCTGTCATAGAGCT
>JABJVR010000013.1:5977577-5993404 GCA_025773905.1 Chitala chitala
GGTTTGCATGGTTTACCAATTGGTTTTTTGCGCGGCCCAAAAATTTTTCCACACTTTCCCCCCCCCCCCCCCCCCCCCGAGCAGTGAGCATTACTGAGCTTTGAATTGGGGAGTAAGACAGACATGTACAGAATTGCGTATCTGGATTATGACAGTGCAGCGACTCATTGGTAACTTGGGCTGTATATGGTTTACAGCTAGTAGCTTTGTGCTCTTGTGTTCACCTTCATCTTGTGAACCTGATTTCTTTGCTTCTTTGATGTTCCTTTGTTGCTTGGATGATTGTGCTTTTAATTTGGCTGCGGCTGAACGTTGCGTGTGTGGTCACAGTGGCTTGTCGCTGTTGTTTTGCATGACGTGAGCTTTACTGCAGATTGTCTGTGTGAAGTATTGGTGGATGTGTGCTCTAGTCCACTCCATCCTCACTCAGTCTGTTCAGTCTGTGCCTGGCTCTCCATTCTGAAGCCATGGCAGCAGCACTCAGTACCACAGACTGCTTTGAGTGTGTGGGATCTGATGGCGTTCTGGGTGAGGGTCGTGTTCTGGGTGTTTCAGAATGTGGCACCTGTCGTTTTCTGAGCATGCATCCATAGTGCTGTCTTACAGGTCTAAAAGCAGTGGCAGTTATAGAAATGTATGAATGGGGTGGATGAGGCTATTTTGGAGCATATGTCAAATCAGTCAATCGTGTTGAGGAAATTTTGGATGGAACTTGGGATGGCCAATCAGTTTTCGGGGGATGCCTACAATAATTTGTGTCTGGGATAGAGCGAGATTTCGTCGGGCTCCTCAGAACAGTGCACAGTTTAAATATTATGAGTGAACGTTTACTGTTTATTTCTGTAAAAACCTGCAGGTATGGGTGACTACTGTAATGAATATATATATATATATAAAAAAAAGCAGATTGTTCAGGAGTGTCGTTTCCCCGTGTTGTCGTGTTGCTTGGCCCTTTCTGATTGGCTGTGCTCTGTGGTCCAGCAGGCAAGCTGAGCCCAGACGACCTGAACTCGCTGATAGCCCATGCCCACCGGCGCATCGACCAGCTGAACCGCGAGCTGGCGGAGCAGCGTGTCCGAGAGCAGCTGCACATCGAGGCTGCGTTGAAGCAGCAGCGGCAGGAGGACAAGAAGGCCCTGGACAATGCTGTGGCCACTGCGTTAGAACGCCGCCGGGAGGAGCTGCAGCTTGAGCAGGAGAAGAAGGTGAGTGTTTGGCGCCACCATGTGACCATGTGCTGTCATGCACTTTGAAGATACTTATGATTTTATGAATGTCAAGACAGCGTTGGACTAGCCGGTGACATGCAATGGTGTGTCGCTGCAGGTGCAAGAAGTGCGCGAGGTGATGGAGGCGGAGATGCGCACGCAGCTGCGCAGGCAGGCGGCGGCCCACACGGACCACCTGCGCGACGTGCTGAAGGTGCAGGAGCAGGAGCTGCAAGCGGAAGCCCAGGAGGTGAGTGCAGCGGGAACCTCCTCGGCCCTCGTCTCCTCCAGCACAGCTTGTTCCTGATGCAGAGTGAGACTGCTGTCTTACAGTGTTTATGGGTTTTATGGTTTTGGTCTGACGATGTATAAGCCACCATCAGCTATACAAGGAGGCTATTAAGACTACTGGTTTACAACTTTCAGGTAAATGTATGGCCTTTTTTTGCCTTGTTAGTCCAAGCACCAGAAACTAAATAGGACTGAAGCTTGTATTTCCAGTACTATCAAGTATGTGACCTGAGACATTACCTCTAAGGTCAAGGCGCAGTGCTTATATTGGAAGAGTGGCATGAGCAGGGCTTGTTTTCTGAAAACCCTGCATTGTTATTTCAACTTTACTATTTGTACTGAAAACTGATGTTCTGACAAGGACAGTTAATGAAAGGGAGTGACCACTCTCCAAGACATAATTGATTTGCAGAAGTAACGTCATATCAATTTGGTGGGTGTGTATTCTGGCGATTCTGTTGCTTATTTGTCAGGGTCTGCTATAAGATTCTAATAGGAACCCTGATCCTTAGTTTTCTGGAACATTCAGTCAATACAACTGGTATGGACCAGTGCTTAGCCTCGACAGATGGCTAATACAGTCTTCTCCATGTTATTTAGTAACAGTAATATGGCATTGTGCTGCTTTCTTCAGAACCTGAACATGAAATTGATAGAGCAGGAGACCCAGTTTCGCCGTGCCAACCAGGAGCAGCTGGATGGCTTCACCATGGACATGAACACTGCTTATGCCAGGCTCAAAGGTCTTGAGGAGGCCATTGAAAGTAAGTTAGATAGTCCAGGTAGATGTACATTACATTTATTCATTTAGCAGATGCTTTTATCCAAAGTGACCCACATTTCACATACGGGTTACAATGAGCTAGCGCTGGGTGTCTTGCTCAAGGACACACCTGGTGGCTGGGTTGGGATTCAAACCAGCAGACATCTGTATCCCAGCCTGATGGTCTACCTATTGAGCCACTAGGCTGCCACAGTGTAACTGGTTATGCCTGCATCTTTCTGTCCTCTGTAGATATATACTAGTGGACCTAAAATCCCTTCCAGCACATGACAGTTGACACTACATTAAGACCCTGAAGTATTATTTTTAAAAGTCTGTTATCAGTTGGTTGCAGGTTGCAGTTTCTCCTGTTAGACTTGTGGAATTTTACTCTCAGTGCCAGCAAGGGGCAGTGTGTGAGCTGGTAACATGACTAGTCCCTCCTTCTTAGGTCATGCAGTGGCGGAGGACAAAGCCCGGCAGGCCCATCAGCTGTGGCTGTCCGTGGAGGCCCTGAACTACACACTGAAGACAGCAGGGGCGGACATTCCCACCGAACCCCTGCAGGGGGCGGTGCAGACCATCCAGGACACCTGCGCTGACAATGAGTTCGCCCAGGTGCTGACAGCGGCGCTGCCCGCAGAGTCACTGCAGCGTGGCGTGTACAGTGAGGCCTCGCTCCGCGCGCGGTTCTACACCATCCGCCGGCTGGCCCGTCGTGTCGCCATGGTCGACGAGACGCGCAACAGCCTGTACCAGTACTTCCTGTCCTACCTGCAGTCAGTGCTCCTCTTCGAGGCGGAGCAGGTGGCCCCGCCCGCCAAGCTGTCCCCTGACGACCTGGACACCTTCAAATTGCTCTCGTATGCCACCTACTGCATTGAGCGTGGCGACCTGGAGCTGGCGGCAAAGTTCGTGAACCAGCTGCGAGGCGAGTCGCGGAGAGTGGCACAGGACTGGCTGAAGGAGGCGCGGCTTACGCTGGAGACCAGGCAGATAGTCAGCCTGCTGTCTGCTTACGCCAATGCGGTGGGATTGGGCACCACTCAGGTCGAATAGGTGTGCTGAAGGAAAATATTTAACAGAGAGCCTTTATTTTAGGTAAACGGCTGGTTCGGTGTGCTCCAAGATGTATAATAAAAAAACTGGATAGGAGTGTATGGAGAATGTCACCTTTTGGTTTCAAACTCGCCAATATGTCTTTCGCAGGAGAAGCGCCGCGTTTCAAACGTTCTTGTACGTCAGAGGTGCGTCATCAGTGTTCAGGTTCCCTCGATCTGTTCCGACTTTACGTGAGAAGCACTGTCAATAATCCCACTATGTAATGTTGTGGTTTTCCACACAGATTTGGTATGGTTTTTTCTTTCTATTTAAAAAGAACTTGTGTTTGAGAAGGGACTGTTTATAATCCAGGCTTTGTGAATGCAGACTGTTCGGTCAGTATGGCATCGTTATCAATAAATCATAGAAACTGTTAAGCAGTCTGACTTTTCTATTCATATTGTTTTGTCCAAAAAAAAAAAAAAAGTATTGCAACTATTAACCTAAGTCCGTGTTTACAGACAAGTGTAACATTATTGTGAAACTTTCCAATTAATCAAAAGTGTACCTTGTCCAGAAAGTAATTACACTGAAACTGGACAGGAAAGATTACAAAAAAAAAAAAAAATTGATTACAACTTTGTTCTTTAGTGGTAACTGTAATTTAGTTCAGACAGACATTTTCCAAAACGTAACTAAAAAGCAATATCTGCAAGCTTTCATCTGAACTGAAGCTTTATACCTTGAATGGTTGTATATAAAAAGCGTTACAAAACCATTGTCCTGTTAGTGTGGTGCCCACCTGGCATACCGGAGCTAACATCACACCGCTTGTGTTCAACCTTTTCACACTGATGTGATGGCTGCTTAAACTGACGGGTCTCATGCATACCAAAACAAATGGCATCCGCTGCTAAACAATGATGCAAATTCCACTTCACGAAGTTGGTAAATTTTTATTAACTACAGACTGACGACAGCACGTTTATCCTCACAGAAGACAAAAGGGAGGGAAAATTCAGGAATCACTGACAGCTGTGAGCGGTCAGTCCTCGGTGCTGGTGTTGAGCATGGACTCAACGTCCTCCAGAGCTTTCCTGCACAAAAAACAAAGCCAGCCTCCATGTTAAATATCTATACATCACTACAGTGTAATGTTATGTGCACAACAAGAAAGTGGTACAATTTAAATGTCTGAAAGTGTATGCAAATGTGTGGGTTGAAAACTAGTCCAGTTCTTTGCTAAAGAAAGCCTATACTTTTCCAGAGGGGAGAGGGAAAAAAAAAAAAATCCACAACTTAGAACATTTGCTAAAACATGCAATTTGTAAAAATGAAATTTAGAATATGCAGTTAGATACTAATCTGCACAGTAACAAATGACTCTACAATGATCGCCACGTTTGTCATCCATCTGCTTTAATCATGTCCAATACTATAGTATAAGGCAAATCACATCAGGGCAATATACTGGTATTTATACTGTATCTATATTTATTACATTCTATTCATACTTATATTTTATATTTCTATATTAATATACTAGTATTCATTTATTTATCCATCAATGTCCCTATACTGTACATACCCAGGTTTTGTAGCTTTATAGTTTCATTCAACTTAGTACTTTTTTGAATATTTCTAACTTCTATTTCTTACATCTTTGCTACTTCTGGTACTCTGCTGTTGCAACTTTGCAACTTTGCATTTTCCCCAATGTGGGACAAATAAAGGTTTCTTCTTCTTCTTTCTAAAGGGTGAAAAGTGAACAAAATTGCACACATGGGCAATATGGTTAAGTGGTTTGTGAACCACGACTTTGCAAGTGATTAACACACACACACCCACTTGCCACATGATTGTATAACGGACACTGAGTAGAAACCACTGAAGTTCATAAGGGAGGCTGCTTACAAACAAGAGAATTACAAAGTAAACTTCAGTGCTAATCAGTTACGACATCAGCTCCTGAAAATGCTCCTCTGAACTCAACTTCAGCAAGGAACGCAAATGCATCACGTGCACATCTTTTCTCACCGTTACGCACACAGAGGATTGCTGTCGATATTCAGTTTAAAACTGAACAGCTTTGTAGCAAAGAACCACAAAAACCTCAACTCCCCTACCGAGGTGACTGCGCTTCAGTCACATCAGCTTGACTCTACGAAGCTGCCGGAAAAGATGACCAGTCGCACGTCAGCTTATCCACTCCTACATCAGAATCAACGGACACGCGATGCAAAACTGCACGAGGCGTCTTACCTGTGCTCGTCGCTGAGCTCAAAGTCCCGGCGGACCTGCTGGACGAGGCCACGCGTGGACGGGAGACTGAAGGCGGCGGACAGCTGAATGACGTCCACAGCCTGCTGGGGGTTATTACAGGCTGTCGCCGAGGTCAGCAGCTCATTCAGCAGCTTCCCTCTGGAGCAGCATGTCAGAGGGAGAAGTGCAGAGTGAAGCGCGATGTTTAGGGAAAAAGATAAGAGTTGTTCTTACATCTGAAGGAATAATGGACAGTTGTTTAAATTTGACTTCTTAAGAAGCAGACTTATTCATCTGTCACAACAAATTTGGTGGACTACAACCATATTAACATACCACACCTGTATGTGTGCATGCATCTGCACATCCACAAAGCAACCCCTGTCGCCAGCTACCTTAAACAACACTGGACAGAACAGTTTACTTGTAGCCCATATAAACATTAATGATTTGGTGGAAAAGCTGAGCACTCACTCTGGGACTCTGCTGTTGGCTTTGAAGAGAGGCAGGATCTCCCTGGCAAAGGCAAAAATCTGTCAAACCTCTGACACACGGTTCATGCGTTCACTACTTTATGACCAATGGCCTACCCTCCCACCATGCCTCACCACGCCTGTTTTGTTCTCCCAGCAGTCAGCAGGATGTACGCCACGTTGCTCAGGGCGCTGGTGCTCCAGTTCAGATTTGCCTGGCTTTGATCCTCATTCCGGTAAACCTCTTTCACGTCCAATGCGCACTCAGCGAAGGACTCGTGCACCTGGAGGGCCAGACGTATTCGGTATCAGACGGGCGCTTCTCAGAACGGACACGAGCCAGCACTTGGCCAGCCTGGCACAGGCGTGCCCTCCCTTACCTCTGGGCTGTGTTTGTCCCTGGCCATCAACAACAGTACCTCTTCTACCAAGTCAGCTTTATTAGCCAAGCCCAGCTGTTTGATGTCTGCAATATAAAGGGCAAACCCCCCATCAGACCCTGTGTGACACAACATGGCTGGAAACTAACCTGGTGACCAGAAAGCTCAAACGGTCTTCCCCTTATGTGCAGAAATTAGACACGAACCTTTCCATATGTCCGGAATGAGATCCAGCCTGCCGTCTGTGTCCAGCGCTTGCAACACATCTCTCATAACATTGGAGTTAGGGTAGAACAACTAGAAATAAAAAAGTTTAAGGGGAGAGATAAACATTTACTCATTTAACTTAAGTACCAACTGTTGATGCAAACTGTAAAACAAATTGCTAACATACATTCAGTAACTGTATACAGTGAACGGCTGCATACCGAGGGCACCAGTTCTCTGTACCAACGCAGCACCACGTCCACGTTCTCCATCATGCAGATGAGGCTGAAGAACCTGCCACTGTGCCAGGGAGGGGAGAGATGTGAGAAGCAACGCAGAACACCCGCTTAGGGACACGCCGGCTGACCAGGGGTCTGGCCGCATCCGGGGAGACTCAGATTCTGGCATTGTCTCGTGCCGACGCCACCCAGCCGGACCGCCACATGCTGGTCCGAACCAGGAACGGGCATCGGCACTCAGCTCCCATGATCAGCTGAGGTCCGTACCCCTGCGCCAATCATCACTGTCTCCCAGCCTTCGGGCACCAACCCCACCTCACATTTTCCCGCCAAAATGACCGACTGTCCAGCATGCCAAAATAATTTTTTTGAGTCAGACTGCGATTCTCAGACACGACACCAGCTAATATCAGAAAGCCAAGACACCACAGCTTCTGTCAGTCAAAACGTGTCCCAGAAATGTCCAGTAATAAAACAGAGTGCTCACTTTTGTAACCTGGCTGCTATCAATCAAACTCATCCTTGACATGACCTATAATTTTTGCTCCAGCTGCTGGGCAAAGCAGAAAACTGGTTGAACTAAAATCAGACTCATCTTTCAAACTTTAATTCCACCTAAAGTCTGAAGAATACATATAGGTTTACTAAAATTCAATCCTATGTTGGGGGGGGGAGATACAGTGCAAAATATCCAGGTCTATTGCATGTCAAAGGTAACCTTGGGTTTGTAAGTGACCTTTCGGGTTGTAAAAAAGGCTCTATATAAAATTGAACATTTTTATTAGACTCAATTTATGCTACATACAGATGACATTTTTCCATTTTAATAGGATTAAACCCCCACGTAGAGAGAGAGAGAGAGGGGAAAAAAAAAAAAAAAAAAAAAAAAAAAAAAAAACTTTTATACAAAATACAAAAAAAAAAAAAAAAAAAAATACAATGTCAGAATTTTTAATCACATTTTTGTAAGACCTGCATTTCTGCACATGGCCTGCTGATACCTACTAATAGTAAGTCTCCTGGGAAGGGTTTCCAAGAAGTTTCCAGTTGTCTCCTACACCAAGGAGCTTATGGACCTTATAGGCAAGGCCAACGTCCTTCAGCACACAGCACTGGGAGAACAGCAGAACAGCATCAGTACTGCTGCTAAACGTCACGGACGACACACACAGCAGGAGGCGCTGACGCCGAGTTAACTACAGCGGTTAATGTCAGCGCTTGAGTCAACACCACAGGGAATTGGGAGTACTTACGACTTTCATGGCGTAGTTGAAGAAGTTGACTGCAAAGAAAGAAAGAAAAGGTTGGATTTGCATTTTACAATAGCACATGTACACTTGTAGGCTGCACCATATTTGCAGTATTTTCTGCATTGTCCAACACACACCGTCTTCTGGGTCACGGGCCACAAACATCTTTCCTGATATCTCATTCATGACTTTGTGAAGGATGTCAGACGTGACGTTGCTCAGTGAGGCTGATAGCCCAAATGCTGCACGGATAGGAAACGCACGTCAGAAAACGCAGGGATGCTCATCACTCACACTCACTCACACACACACGAATTCAGTAAAATACAGGTGTACCTGTTCTATAAAAAGCCATCAGAATATGGTAATAAGAAGCCAAACTGGGCTCTGCAACATGGAAAACAAGATAAAATTAGCAAAATCTCGCAGTCCCAAAACATTTCAGATTAGGCCATGTCAGAGGATTAGCAGGCCACAGGCTTTGTGTCCAGCAGAAACTGAAGGAGATACGCTTGTTGATAAAATGTATAAAAATTACATTGCACATATTGCACAATGAGGGTGAAATATTAACATGACAGAGAGAAAAGATGATGAATTATAGGTAACTCAGCACAAGCACATCAGAGGGAACCTGTCCCAGTGACAGGTGAGAACAGCCCTCCCACAGGAACTCAATGTGACATTCAGACAAAAACATCCATCCAGACACACACCAATACAGAAGACAGAGACCATAATCCCCCATACAAGTGATTTATCAACATTATCAATATGAACACTGTGCTACAGCAAACTGTACGATAAGCAATAAAGCCCCCTTCAGATGTGAAGCATGCGGTGCGTAAGCAGGGCCGACCAGGCTGGCGTGGGAGGACTGGTCTGAGAGGCGGCGGTGGCGCACTGACCGACGCCCAAGAACTTCATTTCGCTGAGCGTGTGCAGGCTGTGTGCGCGGCCCGTGGGCCCACAGCGAAGCGAGCTCTTCAGCACCGCGTTGAACGTCAGCAGGTCGGGACTCACGCCCTGCTGCCTCATCTGCTTCAAGAGCTCCTGCGGGGGCAAGGGGACGCGGGTCAGGCAGGCAGGACCAGCCGGTGCCGAGCCACAAAAGCGAGTCCGGCCGCCGCCCTGCTCACCAGGATCAGCTCCCATTTCTCGCTGTACTTCTTCCTGGCCTCCGGTGCAGCGGCAATCAGCGCGTTGAAAGTGTGGACATCAACTGACAAAAAACGGATTAGCCATGGGGGGAGACACTGGCTGTGCCCGAAACCACTCCCTGATCGCTATATAGTGCATTCGCATTTTGTACTGGTGTCCCAATATTTACTGTATACTGAGTAACTGTATGCACTATACAGTACACTCAAAATATCCCACAATGCATCATAAAAAGTAGCATACAACCAATGGCCACTAACCCAGCACTATATACCACAATGCATTGCGCTGAAAAAAAAATTGTTAAAAATGGCAGAGAAGCAGGAGGAGGTATACAAAAAAGTGTTTATCTTGAAAAAAGTTTTTTTGATGGAGCACTGCTTCTGTAAACAGGCTTGAGATAGAGCTGAAATGTAGCGTGAAAAAACTATTTATAAGATGTGCAAATTACAACGCAATCTTGGACAAAATACATATTTATTGATAATTTCATAAATATATTAATACAATATTTTATCACAGTAATAAGTATGTGCCCGTTTTCGTTTATTTTCCACCGCTATTCTTTACGTTTCATTTATGAGACAACGGCGACGTAATCAATGCCGCAGAAAATTTTTCCGAGTAGCATCAGTGTCCCAATACTGCTTTCTTAGGTGAGCACATTATATAATCCACTATGTCCAATACCCTATATAGGGACCGGGGACTGAGCGAGTAGGGAGTGATTTCAGACACAGCCACTGAGATAAGAATGGACAACCTAACCCAACATTGGCTATGACTAGTATCTGTGGCGTCTAAATATCATAAGCTAGATATACATTTTTAAATTACCATATCCATAAATAATAAATTAACTTACCATGAATATTGTTGTTTAGCATGTCAGTATAGACATCGAAAGCCTTTGTGTAAGCGCCATACTGTGGATTTATATGTAAAACAGATTAGAAGAAAATAAGACTAAGGTCTCTTACAAACACTACTGTGTGTTACAAGTCTCTATTCTGTACTTAGGGTTTACCTTCACCATTCCTCTGATTAATGCACCATATGAGCGTGCATCGCGTTCTGGCATTAGGTCAAATATCCTCTCTGCATTATTGTTTTTTCTGCAAGAGTAAAAAAATATATACTGTTTATTGAGAAATATTGGAACTGGCTGTAATCCCCCCCTCACTTTTGACCTGGTGTTATTTTATTTAAAAATGGACCATTTTGGTTGTTTATTGTATACTAGGAAAACGATTTACTCACCTCCAGACAAGGTCTTTCTGGGTCTTTCTATCCCTCCTCTTTGGTGCCTGATCCTGAACGTCCTCCTTCAAAAACAGGCACACAACTGTAAACCCCCAAGACTGTGAGGAAGTTATCACCGCCTCCCAAACCCAAATACTACTGTAAAAACAGCTAATAAGCACTAACTGTAACAATGCTTGAATCACCAAAGACATTAACGGAACAGACATCAACTCATAAGCAGCGTAAAGCTGGAAAAACACTTCGCATGTAAAAAAGAACCACGGCAAAATATATTTTTTACATACAGAAGCCAGAAGTTACATGTGTTCTGAAAATGTTCTGTATTACGAGAGTGAGAACTTCTCACCCCATCCTCAGTCCTCTCCTGGTCAGGAGTTTGTTCCTGTTGCGGATTCTGATCTCCATAGAAGCAAATGAGATCCAGGAGGTCGTTGGTCAAATCCAGTGAAACAGAAGTGCCTGTAGTGAAGAAATTCTAATCAGCACATCTGACAGTCAATGAAACCAACGCATTTACTGTATGGCACACAATTAAAAATTCTCAATAAAATTTCATGCAAAAAGAAAAATTAGATCTTTGTGTTAACACAGTTAAAAAAAAAAAAAAAAAAAAAAGCCCACAACCCTGACAACACACAAAAGGGCCCCCGATTTTCACATAGACCACAGTACTTGTTTGATCAGAGTCATCTACGTCTGCAAACAGTTGTGCAAATTATATGCAGACCACATTAGACAACTGACATCAATAGTAAATTCAGGACAAAAATATGGTCTCAAAATAAGACAGAAGGTCACCTGCAAAATGTCTATAAGGTAAACCTGCAGGTTTGGCTTTTGAAAAGGAAATGAAATTAAGTAATGCTCTAAAAACCAAGATTCTTAATTCCAGATGTGCATAGCAGGGCTCCCTCGTGACCGCAGTGCCTCAGATCAGCCTCACGTGTGTCCGCAGTCGTGCTGACAGTGGCAGCTCACAGAAGGACAGGATGCCCCCTCCCGTTTTCCCCACCCGTGAGGGAGCTCACCAGCCTGCAACAGCTTGTCATACATGTCCATGGCCTGACGCACTTTCCTTAGCCGAATGAGCTCCACCAGAGCGGCCTCACACACCTCCGTCACCTCAGCCTCCACTGACTCTGGCATGAGACACTGGCACAGGAGACACAGAAGAGCATGATGCTCTGCAGGGGGCAGAATGCGACCCTGACCACACATGGCGCTGGTACGGAGCAGTAAACTCACAGGGATGTGGGGCTCAGCGTAGTCCTTCATGAAGTACTTTGGGTATGTGGTGACAATGTACTTGGCAGCATTCCTCCCTGCCTCTTGTGAAAGAGAGAACAATTTCTGCGAGTGGGGGAGAAAATAAGCAACAATATTACCAAAAATGTCATAAAGCATTACCTGAGATGCTGGTCAACTTTTCTTTAGGATGGGCAAAGTATTCCAGATATTTAATGTCATGTGAACTCTAATCTAATTTCCAGCTTTACACACGCATACACTCACTCAATCTTTCCCATTTCCTGTCCAATAAACTTTGAACTAAAACAATTTATATTTGCCGTTGTACTAGAATTTATTAGAAACAGCAGCTAAGATACCAGGCTAACATTTTTATGCTTAAGGTGGTTAATTTTTATCAGAGAAGCAGCACGGGGCTGTAGCCCTTACTTTAACTGTAGCAAGTCTATAAAACGTTAAACACATTTACAGCCGCTTAAGGTTTTGTAAAAATGGTACCAATTAGCATTACGTTACTCACAAATTCATTAGCTGTCCTTGGTGCAAGGAAGGGGTCGTCCTGAAACATGTAATGTGACGCGGTGGGGTCCTGAGGGTAGGACGCAATGTTAGAGTAGCGTTAACATCAACATAAAACCTACGTTATAAACCTACAAAAATAGAGCACCAAGCAAACCAAAAGTACCTTGTTAACAGTCGACGAGAGAGCCTGCAGTACGGCCAACTCGTTCCTGTAAGGAAAAGTACAAAACTGTACAGAAACTGGGCTGATAAGTTAAACAATACAGCAAAGTGCTGTACATAGTTCTTACCATGTTTTCCTTCTTGGAATGACGACCTCCTGGGTGGGCTCTGTAGATAAAGGACACGCGTCTACTTCAAAAACGTAATAGAAAAAATTTAAAGAACAAAATTCTGCATCAAAGCAGTTTAAAATGTCGTGATATATCGCTGATGGAAGTCCCTATCCGACAGTATGCGTGAGCACTACACAGGTAAATAATATTCAGTTTGGAGTATAGTTTGCAGCCAGGTTTAGAGTCAGGTAAACCTACCTGCATTTGAAGATGTTATCTGTTGTCCTGAAACTGATGTGCTCCCCAAATTTCTACAAATAAAAACCGACACCGATTATTATATACATAGCTACATTAAAAATTTTTATAAATGTGACGAGTTACCAGATTTAAATGTCATAAAATTCACAACACATGGACTCTATAGACCATGAACTACGACATGTCACTCTCATCGCAGATTAAAGAACAAGCCTATACAAACACTAAATCCACATAAACACAGAGTAAAACTGTCATTCATATTAAATATTACCTCCTAATGCAACCTTTTTGTAACTGAAAGAAAATCCGACCGTTTCTGCAAATACATGACCCTGCTGCACCGCACAGAGTCGCCATTTTTTCACCCCAGTGTCTTATGGGTAAGAACGATTTACTTTTTTTGTAGGGGTTACTGGTTAATTTTCCAATTAATTTACAAATACAGATTTATTATGTTTACTTCTAATAAACAAAATAATTATCAAAACTGAAAATATAACCGTAGTTTAGGTCTTCCTTTAAAGAAACAGAACTCATACAACTAAACTTACACCCCTAAATAATGGTAATGACACAGTCCGGGTTTGTGTCACACCACGTGTATCCAACACTTGCGAGTGGAAGCATGTACGAGTTGGATAGCGCGCTTCCTCAAAACTTGTTTATTTTTTGTTTTACTTCTAACTAAGGTTTTATTTCAAAATGGTTTTCGGCAAAGAAACACCATGGAGGCGCCTGGAAAGCATATCCTTTGGCATGTATTCTGCAGACGAGATCAGGTAAGCCACATTACTGCTTTTAGCTAACTAGCTAGATAAAACCCAAGTTAGGGCTTTAAGTGTACATAAATACCAGACTTCGTTATTTTAATTTGATAATTATGTGAATTCTTTAGAAATTAAGTAAGTGTATTACCTATGTAAGGGAGTAGCTGGCAATCTAAGCATATAAACTAACTGCCTTGAGCATGCATTTAGTGTCAGCCATAGTGAGACTGTCAACACATGGAGTCTAACTTATAATGCCAAAGTCATAATATTAGCAACTGGCAGCCCCGTACAGTGAATTTAAAGAAGAATATGCGATACATTGCAAAGTACATGATGTCCAGAAGATGCTCAAACTGCATTACAAAGTGTACTTGATAAAATGTGTTTTGGTTATTTTGTATTCTGTATTACTTGCTCATGATCATGACCATTTGTTCTTTTTTTAGAAAGCTCAGTGTAAAGGCAATCACTAATCCAAGGTTTCTGGACAACGTTGGCAACCCTGCTGCTAATGGCCTGTATGACCTGTCACTCGGGCCTGCCGATTTCAAAGAAATTTGTGCCACATGCATGCAAGATTTCCACAAGTGTCCAGGGCACCTGGGGCACGTAGAACTGCCCCTCCCTGTGTACAACCCTCTGTTCTTTGATGTGAGTGTTCACACGTCTGCACAGTACATCTGGCATTAGACCACAGCATTGTACCACTATGTAAACCTAGTCTCAAAATGTTTCTAACAGTTTGCATCGTCTTGGTGCAGCCTTGATAAAACTTAGCTTTTGAACACATTACGGTATAGGTAATAATTTTCTCAGTTGGAAACATTTGCTGTTACTAAACAAATGCGTACAAACAAATGTCAAAATATTTATTGCATTTTATGGCTCTGTGAACAGGAATAGATTTTAAAAACTGTTTATATTGAAATGAAGTATGAAAGTATATTAACATGTAAAACCTGTGTTTTCTTGTATGGTTACTAATAAATGGTACAAAAACAGTCATGCCAATAGAATGGGTGCTGGAGTGTTTTTCAGATTTTGTATAATCATTGTTAATTGGAGACTAATTCCCAGTTTGGGGGGGGGGGGTGTCTTCAAATATGAAGGACTTGTATGTTAATTTAATATGCAATACTGCATGACCACTTTTTTCACTTCACATTTTTTTTTGCATTTGTACAAATGTCCACATTGCTGTATTTCAGTTATATTTATTAATTTTGCAGATGCTTTGGTCCAAAGTGACTTACAAATGAGCATGCATATTCTTTGCTTCTGTTACTTCAGACCTTAGTCCATGCCTGCTCTTGTACATCTGAGAGTGTGTTTACTGTTACTGAGTGCTGGTCTGTCTCACCTGGTCAGAAACTGGTCCTGCTGCTTCGCGGCTCCTGCATGAACTGCCAGACGCTTACCTGTCCCAGGAGTGCCATCCACCTCCTGCTCCAGCAGCTGAGGGTGCTGGAAGTAGGAGCTCTGGAGGCCGTCTGTGATTTGGAGGAGGAGCTGCATCGGGTCAGTATGCTTCAGCCTTTGTTGTGAAACTCTTTGCACTTAAAGACATTTTCTTAAGTGTTAAGTGTATAGTTTTATATTGTGAGTTTTTGCTTTGAGAACTACAGAAGTGAGTGAGGTGGAGAATGGGGCATGGTGGCTCAATGGTTAGAGCCGTCACTTTGTCACTTTGTACCTACCGAGGTGGGAGGTTCTAATCCCAGCCGCTGAGGTCACACAAACCAGTGCATGTCCAGTGCTGGCCCCAAGGGTAGGGTATCTGTCATGAAAGCCTGTGCCAAATTAATGTGCAGATTGTTAACTGCGTGCTATTCAGTTTGCTGTGGTGAGCCCTCCATGGGGAGTAGTGGAAAGTTGACTTCTGGTGAGGTAGCAAATAGAGTTAGGTGGCTTTATACTGATAAGCAGCTTGGTGGCTCAATGGGTAGAACATCAGGCTGGGATGCAGAAGTCTGCCAGTTTGAATCCCAGCACAGCCAGGTGTGTCCCTGCGCAAGACACTCAGTGCTAGCTCCCCGGGCACCGCATGTGGCTGGCTGCCCACTGCTCAAGTTTGACTGGCTAGGCAGCCAGTCAACCTTGGGCCCCCAGAGGTTTTTTTCCTCCACACTACGGAGTTTTTGGTTCCTCTCCTCCGTTGTTGTCTGGCTTCATTCATTTGTATTGATTTCTTCAACTTTCTCTGTAAA
>JABJVR010000013.1:5993504-6012891 GCA_025773905.1 Chitala chitala
TTTCTTCAACTTTCTCTGTAAAGCGCTTTGAGGCATGCTGTTGCGAAAGGCGCTATATAAAAATGAATTGAATTGAAGGGGTTAAATGCAGAGAAGTAATTTCTCTCTGGGATTAATAAAGTACTTTAAAGTTAAAAAATAAGAAATTGTACAACATTATTTTAGAATAGCAGCATGAACGTAGATGTACTGCATATGGACACTGTTGATGTAGTTTGTGGTGGATTTTTAAAGTACGAGACCTCAAGGATAAACTGTGGTGCCCTTTTCCACCAGACAGACTCTGTCCCTAGGATGGCAACACAGACCAGTGGACATTGAAGAAAATACAATGTATCAGAAAAAATGTTGTCTTTTAATGTCTAGGTTCTGTTTCTTCTCAATTCCAAGTGATCCATCTGCATTTCTGAAGCACAGTTCCTGCATCATGCTGTTGATATGTCCGTTGGGTTCCACGTTAAAGTGAGCTCGTTTTGATAATGCATCACTCCACAGTTTGTCGAAGGCGATACCAAGGCTACGGATGTGGAGATCCAGGAAGCGCTGCAGGATTTTGCTGCTGATATCCTTAGGAGATGGAGGGATGGTAACAGCTCCATTCCGGTTAGTGTGGTCTGTGGTCCGGTCCTGTGCATTCATCCCATCGCGAGCACTGTTTTGTTTGCCATTATTTTAATTTTGAGTGCAACACTTAATTACAGCAACCCCCCTCCCCCTTCCAATTAGGTGAAGCGTGTCTGTGAATGTAAGAATAAACTCATTCAAGAATTTTGGAGGGTGCACATGGTGTCCAAAAGATGCCCAAATTGCAAGTGAGTAAATTTTTGTTTATGCACTTTGCCTTTGAAACATGACGCCGTATGTGTTTGATGTTAAGGCCCATCACCACCTGGGGGTTGCATGAATGTTATTGGTCGTTTTTGTACAAGCAGATGTTAGCGTGCAGCAGACTTTGCCACTTATTAGCATCATTTACTTTCTCACTTAATTAACAAATGCTGTATTTGTCCTGGGTTAGTATGCTCTTTTTTGATGGCATTTCTTGATATATTTTTTTCTTTCCCATTTTAAATATCAGTGGACCTTTGTGGCTTTTATATTTTGACCATTACTTAGCAATCGCTTGTCTTTGTTGGAGTTTTGGTGCATGCTGGGTGATGAGCGAGGTTTGTTTAAAAACCGCAACTCTTGCGACAGAGCGGCGCGGTCAGCAGTACGCCGGGAACACAACAGCAAGCTGATTGTCACCATGCCGCCCTCTGTTAAGGATGACTCCAAGGAGGAAACTGGAGGTGACACATTGCAACAGTTGTATCTACGTAGTGGAATTATGGCAGTGCAGTGTGTATTGTGGAAACTTCTGGGTGTTTGTATCTAGCTGGGTGGAAATTCGCATACAAGTCTGGAAGCCCAAAAGGTCTATTCTGTGGCCTTATTTATAATAAATGTAAGTTAAAAGGCAAGGCTGTCACTAGTGCTATTTCTGTAGCAGGTGCTGGTGAATCTCAGCAAAGCAGAAAGGGCTATCTGACCCCAAGCACAGCCAAGGAGCATATTGCCAAGCTTTGGAAGAATGAAGGTGAGTACAAACTCAGATTTGCTCTTAACATGCACTACGCCGTCTTCTATCTTGTATGCGTATTTGAATTCATAGGTATTTATATGGTATGGAGCAGAAATGGATGCCTAGTAGGTCTTGTGTGAATTCAATTGGCTGTAAGGAAAGGTGACGCAGGTTAAAGGCAGGAGTTCTAAGGAGGACACTTAAACTATTAGAGAACGTGTGCGTTGATCTTGGAAAGCATGCAGTGGTGATGGTGGCCATGCTGTTGCGTTTGATTTTAGTGTTTGGTAACCTGTTGATGTTTGTCCGTTAGGCTTTTTCCTGAAGTACCTTTTCTCTGGAGAGCACGAGCCTCAAAGATCCAAAACGGACTTCAGCTACGAAATGTTCTTTTTGGATCTTCTCGTCGTGCCTCCTTCCAGGTAAAAAGGGAGCCCAGCGGTGAGGTGCTGTTTCAGGACCTCCGATGCCTTTATGTTGTCACCCCACAAATGAATAGCCGTGGACGAATGGAATTTTATTGGTTTCATTTTGCACGGTTTGTTTGTGCGGTCGGTTAAAGTGCTGAGCCGAACGTTCCCTCAGGTACCGGCCCGTTAACCGCCTTGGGGACCAGATGTTTACCAACGGACAGACGGTCAACATGCAGGCGGTGATGAAGGACAACGTGATCATCCAGAAGCTGCTGGCCCTCATGGCCAATCAGAAAGTCACCATGTCCGAAGAGGTGGGCCTCGTGCTTTTTTTGATCAGAAACCTCCATAGACGATTGAAGTAGATTTAAAGTCAGATTTAAAGAGCCAGAACTCCTGATTCATGTTGCTTGTTTCCCAGCGTCACCCGTGGTTTAAATACATTTTTTTTTTGTACCGTACTTCTCATAATTAACGTGCCCATTGTAATAGACGCACCCCCACCCGATAATACAGTACGAGACACGGTAAAGTGCACCCTTTCTACACGATTAAAGCGGTCACATAGAAACATGCTCAATGCGTAGAAGTGTGGCTTTCTGGAGAATGAATGTGTAAATGCAGTGAGTTATACACATTTTAAGATTTAAGATCATTTAGTTAACGCATTGAATCCCACTTTGATTGTAGTACTTGTATAATAATAAGGTCTTCATATGCCTAATGGAAACTCTGATAATGACTGAATTTTATTCATTTTTTAAAGTCGTAGTTAATGGGAATTAAATTTTTTAATTTTTTTTTTTAAAGAATGTAGAAGAACGTTAGGCTTTTTAGTAACAACTTGTTTTTACAAACTTGAACTTCTCGTTTTAAAGGTTTTAAAAACTTCATAATTTCCACATTTTGGCCTCGAATAGACGCACTCTGCACACAACTTGTAACGTGCTGGGGAGCATTAATTAGGAGAAATACGGTATTTGTTTTTAAACATGTAGTACATTTTTATAGCTATACATGTAGTACATTTTTATAGCTATGAAATTGTGTTGTAGGTCATCATTAGTAATGTGCATTGACTGCATTATATCAAGCCACCCACTATCTGTTAGGAAGCGCGTGTTCAGTTATGTGACCTCTGCAAACAGGCATGCTCGTTTAGGTTTGTGAAAAGAGGTGTTCCTCAACATCTGCGACCCTGAATGTGTTCACTTTAATAAAGAGATCATCTATTTGAAGATGTGTGCATTGCAACATGATGTCTATGATACAATATATCTGGAATTTGTGGCTTTAACAAAGCTGGCCTCGAGCAAATTAAAATGATCGCTATATCATTTTAAGTTTTATTTCTAAACACGTTTATAAAAAAGATAGCCTGAGGTGCTTCTGTAGATTGAATGATAAGTGTTTTAATGCCTTGTGATTTATGAATGTTTTCAGCTGTATTGTGCCCAGAATGTCAGGATCTGAACGAGGCCGTGTTAGAGCAGGTGTAACATTACTCTTCTGTTGTCTTATGCTTTGCATGTCAGCTTGAAGATGTGGACGGCAACCAGGAAAACCAGGCAGATCAAACCTTTCTGGTTGGGATTCCTGGCCAGACGCTTGCGGACAAGCTGTACAACATGTGGGTCCGTCTGCAGAGCCACGTCAACATAGTCTTCGACAGCGACATGGACAAGCTGATGACGGAGAAGTTCCCAGGCATCCGTCAGGTCACGTGACTTCCTCGTATTTCCCTGTGTGCGCTACTTCTGCCATTAGCCATGCCATTAATTTATGTTATACAGCAAAGCCAATTACTGATCAAGTCTCAAAGTTACTTGAGTCCATAGCGCACTTTATCATTTAACCTTTTAAGGATAAGGGTTTATAAACTCGGTTCTTTTTTTCTTCTTGTCATGAAAATGCTTTTGCTGTTAAAACATTTTTATGTGTATTTTTATTCTGCAGATCTTGGAGAAAAAGGACGGGCTGTTCCGGAAACACATGATGGGGAAGCGTGTGGACTATGCAGCTCGGTCTGTCATTTGTCCCGATATGTACATTGGCATCGACGAGATCGGCATACCCATGGTAGGAAGTGGCAGTTTCCTCCATTTGTGTCACAGCATCAATTTTTTTAGAACACCATGGAGGACGGGATTCATTTTTGTTGTGAATGGTGTCATATTTGTATAGAGCAGACAGTTGCAGAATTGGATATATTAGGACATCTTGAATTTGGTGTAGCTAGACAGTCTATTTATTTCATTAAAGGGCATGTTTCTAAAACAGTTGCATCGTTAAAAAAAGCTTGCATAATCTTAAAATATGAAGGGTATGCAAGTTGTTGCAAAGCAGACTTATGTCTTTTTGCATAGCTCCTGAAATGGGTGGTTTTTCCAAATTCATGTAGATATGACAGGCCACCTTTTGGTTTGTGATCGGACAATTAGCGACAGACACTGCTGTGGTACGTTGCCGTGACAACAGCACGCGTGGCGTTTGCACTGCAGGTCTTTGCCACCAAGCTGACATACCCCCAGCCCGTGACGCCCTGGAACGTGCGGGAGCTCCGGCAGGCGGTGATGAATGGACCAGACGTGCACCCGGGGGCCTCTATGGTGATCAACGAGGACGGCTCGCGCACCATCCTTAGTGCTTCCAGCTACACCCAGAGGGAGGCCATCGCCAAGCAGCTCCTGACGCCCTCACCAGGGCCCCACCTTATGCCCATGAAGATCGTAAGTGCAATATATGGTAGTTATATAGTTTTGATTAGTGCAGATCTGTTTAGAGCAATATCTTTGTGTGACAGTCTAGTCTGGGATGGCTAAGTTTCAGTGTATTATTATTATTATTATTATTATTATTATTATTATTATTTTATGTATTACTTCCAGGTCATGTATTAGTTCCAGGTCATGTCTTGGCCATTGTGCTAGTGCACTGGCACTTACGTGCTGTGCAATATATTGTCTGAATTTTAATGGTCACGGTGATGCACTTTGCAGGAGGACGTAGGTGTCCTCACTGTGGCATAGCAGCAAACCGCACATAGTTGTGTTTTGCTGCAATGGGCTGATAGTGCGTTGATTTTTGGGTCGTGCGCTCGCGGTGCTCTTTACAGGTGAACCGGCATATCAAGAACGGCGACGTGCTGCTGCTAAACCGGCAGCCCACGCTGCACCGGCCTTCCATCCAGGCGCACCGTGCCCGCGTGCTGCCCGGCGAGAAGGTGCTGAGGCTGCACTACGCCAACTGCAAGGCGTACAATGCCGACTTTGACGGCGACGAGATGAACGCCCACTTTCCACAGAATGAGCTCGGCCGGGCTGAGGCCTATACTCTGGTCAGCACCACCCAGCAGTACTTGGTACCAAAGGTGAGACCCCAGCGCTCTGAGTTACTTGGCCACTCCGGACTGTTGTACGTTAATGTACATTAAGATCACGTGTATAAGGGGACCGACACAGTTCAAGCCCGTGTGGCTTATCTTCCGACGCATCCTGTGTTGGGGGGGTTCGCTGCTCTTGCTGTGGATCTGACGGGTGCACGTTTGTTGTAACAGGATGGGAAGCCCCTGGCCGGGCTGATTCAGGACCACATGGTGTCGGGCACCACCATGACGATCCGCGGGTGCTTTTTTACCCGAGACCAGTACACGGAGCTGGTGTACCGCGGCCTGACGGATAAGCAGGGGAGGGTGAAGCTGCTGCCGCCTGCCATACAGAAGCCACATCGCCTTTGGACAGGGAAGCAAGTGGGTCTCTCAGGGAGAAAATCGAGGAAGCTGACCTCTCAGCGCTATGGAAATGCATGTAACACCTGCAAGTTTCTGAACCATCTTAAAACCACCTTGTCTTTGTACCCCCCCCCCCCACCTTCAGGTGTTATCCACTCTGTTGTTGAACGTTATCCCAGAAAATCATATGCCCCTGAACTTGAATGGGAAGTCCAAGATACCCAGCAAGGCGTGGGTTAAGGAGTTACCTCGAAGTCCCCTGCAACATCAGGACAGCCTCTTGTGTGAGTCTCAGGTGAGACGTAATTTCTCAGATGTCTCCGTGGTCACATATCCGTGCGTGTCAGCACGTCCGTGAACTGCGCTGTCACTGCAGCGTAAAAATTAAAGGAACGATTCGGCTCATTTAATTTAATTTTACCTTAAAATCTGCTATACCGCTGCACATTAACATATAATGAGAGCCACGCGTTTTCGTTCCAGCTGCTGAAAAAATGATTAAGCAGTTTGGCTTTTCCTAACACGGTTCACGTCTCAATGGGGGACAGGTTGTCATCAGGCAGGGGGAGCTCCTGGTGGGGGTTCTTGACAAGGCTCACTATGGCAGCTCAGCCTATGGCCTGGTACACTGCTGTTATGAACTATACGGGGGCCAGACCAGCGGGAACCTGCTCACCTGCCTAGCACGTCTCTTCACTGCCTACCTTCAGCTGTACCGAGGCTTCACCCTGGGTGAGCAAAGACAAACCATGTAACTCACTGCTGTGAAACGGCTTATTTCAGCAGAGATTATCTTCCACTAGCCTTTAATTAGCAGCCTGGCTTTGATTAGGATCGCCCTGTTACAGGCTAACATAACCACTGTTGTAAAATGATTTGCCTTTATCATGAGATTGATTTCTAAGTAAAATAAGTGCTTTTTTTAATGTTTGCTTCTCTCACAGGTGTGGAGGACATTTTAGTTAAACCCAGAGCCAATAAGAAGAGAAAGAAGATCATTAAAGAATCCGCTCAGTGTGGAGCAAAGGTACATTTTTATTTTCCTTCTGTTATGCATATGGCAACCTGAAATGTACTATATACAAAGTAAATTTTGATACAGAAATAGCAGCAGTGTGTAATGTTGAGGATGTGTAGACGTGCTTCTTTCTACAAAAAAGAAAGAACGTTTTTATCTTGGATACAGACTGCCACCGAATTTCGGTGTAGTGTTTGAATAAACAGTGCACTCCTGTTTATATGCATGAGCTCCAGGCTGATAAGCGTGTTTGATTCTGCCCTCGTTTGTGCTGCTAGGGATCCTTTGTAACGGTGCAGATTTAGAATTGCGAAAACAGGGTCTGGTATGCAATCAAGTCTAAACGGATTTTTAATATTTTTTATTAGTCTTTTATATATTTAATTCAACAATAGAGGTATTTTATCTGTTGGTGATAAGGAAAGATATTTTATTATAGTCTTTTAAAGCTATGTTAGTTTTAAAAAGCTGGCACACACACACGAGCACACACACCTATGCTTATAATTTTGTGCCCTTCCTTTTAGGCCTTGCGAGCTGCCTTCAGTCTTTCTTCCACGGCTGAGGAGAGTGAAGCGAGGAGCTGCTGGCAGGATGCCCATCTCAGCACGGACCAGCGGGACATGCACATGGTTGATCTGAAGTTCAAGGAGGAAGTCAGCATCGTCAACAACGACATCAACAAGGTCTGTTTGTGCTTATGTTCAGCATATTGTACCAAATAGAATGGGAGTGCTCAATATGGAGTGTTTAAAATTACAAAAAAAAACAGTTAATGTGAAATATTTCCTGGTTCCTCCATTTTTAAATTCCACCGTGCCTTCCAATTTTTGCTAATACAGGCACATTGTAAACAACATCGGTTGAGCAACTGTGTAAATGGCCAAGTCTCAACAAGCTATTTTTATCTGTGGATTGTGCACACAATTGATGCGAATGCGTGTGTGTGTGTGTGTGTGTGTGTGTGTGTGCTCGTGCTTGCGTGTGCGTGCATTTTAGTACATGTTGCTCATGTGGTGTTGGATCAGCTGTTACATAAAACATCCTATTGACTAAATTGTGTAGTTGTGAAAAGTTATGGATCCTGTCATTGTGCCATGTGGCACTCTGGCTATTCTACGTCTGGAGTTTAGCTGCATATTTTGGCTTGGATCTCGTCTGCTTTTTTGTTTTGTTGTGTCCTAAATTAACTGTTAGATCATTTAATCCATTATAGGTGTGCATGCCTTTGGGACTCCATCGCTCCTTCCCAGAAAACAACCTCCAACTTATGGTGCTGTCTGGGGCCAAAGGCTCCAGTGTCAACACCATGCAGGTATACACATCGAAAAGGTTTTTATATGGTCACTTTGTGATTGGTCAAGGTCTTGATTTAATGTACTTGTCAAGTTTTGTGGTTCTGAGATTGAGACTGGATATAGTAATTTACAGAAAATAATTTGTCCAGTGGATATGCTGCAGTTAAACTGTCTTTAAAAGTTTCTGATCAAACTAATTACAGATTATTTCTTGTGTTTTCTCTCTCTCTCTCTCTCTCTCTCTCTCCCTCCCTCTCAGATCTCCTGCCTGCTTGGTCAGATTGAGCTGGAAGGGCGCCGGCCTCCTCTCATGCCCTCTGGGAAGTCATTGCCATGCTTCCAAGCCTACGACGCATCTCCCCGCTCAGGGGGCTTTGTATCTGGCCGGTTCCTTACAGGCATTAGTCCGCCGGTAAGCCCCTTTTGTCTGCTCTGTGCTCTGTCATCTCACCTTCCACGGCAGATCCAACAGCATCTCTCTTTGCCATTCCTGTTTTCTGCAATCATAGCACCATTCAGAGGGAACAGATGCAAGCATTTCATTGATCGTTTTTATTAGAAGAACTGCTGTTTCTAAAAACGTTTGTTTTTCTGTTAGTTTTTAATAGTTTTGCTGCATTTAGCAGCTGTTAAATTTATACCCTTATAACTATGCTTTCTTTCTCCAGGAATTTTTCTTCCACTGCATGGCTGGTCGTGAAGGCCTTGTAGACACTGCTGTGAAGACAAGTCGATCAGGTTACCTTCAGAGGTGAGCACCTCAGAACCGTGCCAACCTGAAAAATTTTGCTGAATGAATGAATGAGCCACATTTGTGTAGTGCGTTTCAATAAACATAAAAGTGCTTTACACTGGACTAGGGAATCTCGTCCAGCATCCACCTGGATGGTGCCACAGCAGCCACATTGTACCAGAAAGCTCACCAGCTATAGGTGGGAAGGAGAGAGCTATACAGCCAGTTCACACATGTAAGTTATTAGGGGGCTATGACTGGTAAAGCCCTTTGGGGAAATCTAGCCAGGACATCAGCCCCTGCTCTTTATGAAAAACACCCTGGGACTACAAAGATTCGGGACTTTGGTTTTACATCTCATCCATGGTCCCACTTTGTATAATACAGTGTCCCCATCACTGTACTGGGGTGTTAGGACCAACACAGATTGCAGGGTGAGCACCCCCTGCTGGTCCCACTAACACCACTTCCAACAGCAACCATACGTTTCCCAGGCGGTCTCCCATCCAGGTACTACCCAGGCTCAGCCATGTTTAGCTTTCATGGGGTATCACACTCGAAGGTTGCACTTTAACAGCTGGTGGTTTATCATTATTTAATTTCTTTTATGACAGTCTCCGTTGCAATTATTGTGCTGGCTATGCAGTGGGGATCTCATTAAAGTCGTTAATTCCTTAAAACATTTATGACTTTGACAAAACGACTTCATGACATTTGAAAAACGTATGGAAAAAAATTCACTTTTTGGGTGAGTAAAATATATACGGCACAGGTATACTGTGTATTTTGTCTTGCTTTCTTAAGAATTAAAGCTTGTCAGCCTCTTGGCAACTAAATTTTGATGTTAACAAGAGATTTTATAAAAGCCTTGTTTGGATTGAAGGAAAGCTTTTAGAAAGATGAGCAGGTGTTCTGTCAATTACCTGTAAATGGGAATGGTACCATGTGAATGTCACGTGTGTGAGCATCTGATTGGCTGACTGCACTTGTCATGTGATGCGTGCAGGTGTATAATCAAGCACCTGGAGGGGTTGGTGGTGCAGTACGACCTGACCGTGCGAGACAGCGATGGCAGCATCGTGCAGTTCCTCTACGGAGAGGACGGCCTGGACATCCCCAAGACGCAGTTTCTGCAGCGTGGCCAGTTTCCCTTCGTTAAAGATAATTATGAAGTGTGTGAGCCGCATTCACACAAACGCTTCAGACATCACACGTTTATTACAGCTGAGATATCAGATGAAACTCGTTGCACCACCTTTTCTTATTTTGCGGTCGCCTTTGTTGCAACACAGTTTGACTTCTAATCACTGTTGTCATATTTTGGTAGAATTATGACCCTTATATGAGTAAGGTCTTATTGCTTTTGGTGTTCCATGTGTACGTTTTTCACTTCTCTTTGAAGGATTATTATTATTATTATTTTTTTGTCGTCTTAAGAAGGGTCAATTTTTTCTCATTCCTCAGATCTGCTAAAACAACTTTGTAATACCTTTGTGAGCAGGTCATCAGGAAGTCCATGTGTTTGGACGAAGCCCTGTCCAGAATGGACCCTGATGCAGTGGAACGCCACTCCAGGGAAATAAAGCGGTGGAAGGCAAAGCGAGAAGTGGTGTCTCCGAGGGAGGGGCCGTTCCTGCTCTTTTCCCAGAAGAAGCTAGCCAAGCTTAAGTCCCAGAGCCAACCGTCAGGCCTAGTAAACGGACGAGACGCCAGCAGCGTACAGGTAAAGGGGTCAGGTGGGGAGCCTCGTCTCAGAATGTCTGAGATCTCTGCTTCCACCTGTGGCATGGTAGCCACAATTGAAGATGTCTGTTAGTTATTGTAACTTTAATGCAGAAATACCTTAGTTGATTTTAATAGAACAATAACAGGATTCACTTCAGCTACGGTTATGCAGTAATGATTAGCCACTTTCATACTAACACTGATGACTAATGCTGTCCCTGAATACAGCATTGGGGGGGGGGGGAATAACTTAATGGAAAAACATTAAAGTCAGAAAGTTAGTAGAGGCTGACACCCAAATTGACAGTGTGACTGTGGTGAAGGCTGAATGATTGTTTTCTCCCTCAAACAGCTGATGGAGAGATGGCAGGGCCTGGACATTATCAGCCGTATGAAGTATTCCAAGAAGGCCCGGCGCTGTCCTGAGCCGTGCTTGTCCATCTTCCGACCCGACGTATCCTTCGGCTCGGTGTCGGAGACCTTTGAAGACATCGTGGACTCGTACCTCGAAGACTGCCTCGCCCAAGCAGGCATAAACAAACAAACAGAGGATGCAAATGCTGAAATAGACAGGTGACTGGAACAGTAGTATTTACCTAGGTGCCAGCTTTCTGATAGCTTTTCTGGGGTACTCACCATTTTTGATGGGGATCTAGAGGGTGGGAGTGAGTTTTTGCTCAAAGCTGGTAGAGAAGAAGACTTCTTTAGAGGAAAAATGGTACATGAATAAGGACTACTACAGCTAATGTAGGTTATTGCAGGTACAGCTTACTGCAGGGATGCACGTCGGCTTCCATATTATGTAATACTAAAACAGATTTGTCTGTTTACAATCTTTAATTTGACACCTCCGGTTGATTATGAGGTACTATTATTCCATAGTCCAGCACGTTGACAGGTGTCTGTTTGCTGATGATAGTGCAGTAAGACTCCACCTGTTTCTGCAGCTGTGCTACAACGCTGCACGCTAAGCATGTGAGCCTCATCTGTCCTCATTGTCCCACGCCCCAGACTGAGGGCAGTGCTCCAGCTGAAGTGGCAGCGGGCGCTCTGTGACCCAGGCGAAGCCGTCGGCCTGCTGGCCGCGCAGAGCATCGGGGAGCCCTCCACCCAGATGACACTGAACACCTTCCACTTCGCCGGCAGGGGAGAGATGAACGTCACGCTAGGGATTCCCAGGTCCATCCTGCATGCAGAAACCGCGGGACAAATTTCTGCTTAAGCTAGCAGTCTTATTAGCAAATAATGCATTAAATTTTTGCTGCAGTCATCATCCTCTGTACATTGCATAACGTTGGGGCAAATGAAGTGCAAATTCTGATACGCGTTTGCAGCCTTTAAGCCAAGAGACTATCAAAGTTTTGCTAAGTGTAAAATGCTTATGTATCATCCTGCCATCTATTTTAATCATCGTCTCTGCTTAGCAGAGGGTTTTTGCACAGAACATGTATGGCCACAGTTGTACATGTACTCCTTTTGAAGAGCTAAATGTTTTCCGGAGCAGCTGCACTGTTGTTTATACAGCTTGGCCTTGTGGGAACTGAACTGACCCTAACCCCGTTGTTAATCGCTGTGCTACCGGCGAGCCCGTGTGTTTACACACGATCTTACGTGTCTGTGCTTAATAACGTTCTGCAGGTTCACCGATCTCCTGGCGGCTGTCTTCATGTGGGAGGTTTTATCATTCTGCTGTTGGAGTAATCTTCTCAGTGCAGAGCCTGTTTGACAAGTGGCGTCTCGTTTCTGCAGGCTGAGGGAAATCCTTTTGGTTGCGAGTTCCAACATCAAGACCCCCATGATGCGCATTCCAGTGATAAAGTCCAAAAAAGCAATGAAGAAAGCGAAAACGTTGAAGAAGAAGCTGACTCGTGTTTGTCTTGCTGAGGTAACTGCTGTGTTAATACTTGTATTGTCTTGTACAAGGTGCATTTTCTTTAGGCCATTTCCACTGTTTTGTGTTGGATAACCTCCAAGTGGCATTTGAATTTGGTATTCACGTCTGCTTGTTCAAAGGCTGTTCTTGAGCACAGATTGCCTGCTAGTGTGTTATGGGGTGCTTGTTATCAGTAAGCACATGGGACCAGTTAGCGAATGTGGCTAATTAGCATTTTACACCTGCGTGCTTGCATGCTGTCGCGCGTCCGTATTTGGACGTAGGTGCTGCACAGAGTGGACGTGGAGGAGACGCTTAACGTGGAGGGGAGGCTGAAGACAAATCGCGTCTACAAAGTCACGTTCCACTTCCTACCTCCTGAGTGCTACAACCAGGAGAAGAAGGTCACTCCACACCTAATTCTGCAGCATATGGAGACCAGGTGAGCCGTTACTTGGTTTGAGTTAGTCTTACGAAGTTGACTCAAACTATCAAAGTATGACATGAAGGTGGCGGTTTTTTTTTCAGTGTCGATGTGTGTTTCTGCACCAGATATGCAATAATAATGTACAGGATGTGCAGGGGTATGGTTCTGTGAAAATAGCTGGCAACAACTTCAAAGCGTCTCTTCGTTGTTTACTTCAGGAGTGTCATCACAGTTAAATGCGTTACAAGCTAACAACACTCTTGCTTTCTCACTGGCAACTTTGAAAGCAAACACCTGATTATAACTTCCTTCAGGGAAACTCTTAGAACAGGCTTCGGGCGGCTGGCTCTTCAACTTCAGTGAAATTGTACTTCGGGAGAGTAGAGTGTTTTGTTGTCGTTGTTACTAAAACAACAAAATCACAGATGAGGTATTTTTTGTTCAGTTCTTTCTCAGATAACCCCTGTGAAAACTGAACAGAATATGACAGGAAGAAAGCAAATTTAGCACCGCGTGTGAGAAGGCGAGAGAAAGAGAGAGGACGGAGTAGAACAGGAAGATGCAAGTGAGCTGTGTTGTATGTGAGAATGTGTGAATAAAACAGGAAGGTGCTGTGTACTACAGAGGTGAGGGTGGCTGTTTTTGATTACAAAACCAGTTTCTCAAAAGCCTAAGTGGACCTTGGCTGCCCAAGGGTATGAGCAGGTCACCATGCAGATGTGACTTCTCAGACTGCTAGACCTTTTTCATATGCACCATCAGCGATTAGCAAATGGGATGTAAACTGCTGAACAAGGATGTTCCGACTTTACATCACAATAGGAAATGCTCTATCTTGAATCTGAGTGGTCCAGTATGTGGAGGAAAATATCTGCATTTAAATGATTCCTGCTTTCCCTTATTAAGTGATTATCGTCACAAAGGTGTCTGTTCTTTTGAGTTCATGATTGATCCTTCAAAATGTAAATTTGAACAGTTGGGCTTGTGTCTTCAGAGACCAAGTAAGTTCCGATGCATGTCATGGTCGGAGAGAGTGAGGCTGTCGTTGTAGTAATGTTTCATTGTGTCTGCACAGAATGGGGATGGAAACTAAGATGTCTCATCAAATGCTGCATGTAGAGAGTGCTAGCCAGTCATGGCTGGGTATCGTGCAGCTTATGCCCTGAAAAATATACGGAAGAGTGAACCACTAGGCATAAAGAGTAAACCACGCTTCTAAAAATTGTCACCTCAACGGGCTTTCTTGTGGATAGTGCCCCAGTGATCCAGTTGAACCTTAATGTTTCAATCTTGAATTTTTGTAGGAATTTGAATTACCTTAGCCTCAAATTGAGCCTGAACCAAAGTGTTAATCAAAAGTATTTTAAATTGTAGCCTTCTTCAAAAACGGGATTTACAGGACCAAGAGAAAGAAAATCATTCTTCTTATATTTTACACAGCCATAATTGAAAGTATCCAGATATAAATAAAATCCAGAAACAGTGCCTCTGTATGTTTTTGTAAGAAGGACAGTCTCCAGTCATGATTTAACTTCAAAGCACAGCTACGTTTTTCAGTACAAAGTCTCTACTTGTTTAATAACCTGCTTATCTTTCTCTTGGCCAGCACTATGTAAAATTCCACCAGCCATGTTGCCACACATCTAGAGCAGCGGAAAGTTGGAGAGTTTGCTCTGTTCGTTTTGTGGTGACGTTCCTCTGATCTGCCACAGGTTCATCCAGCTTCTGCTGAAGGCCATAAAGAAGCACAGTGCCAAGCTGGCCTCCCTGAGCTCCGTCATAACGCGCAAGGCTACGCGGAGGGACGCCGACCAGGAGGTTGGAGACGCCGGTGACAGTCAGGTACGTTATCTGGACGTGAAAACACTGAGCATACCAACGATATCGATGGTGATGATGATGATGATGATGATGATGATTATGTCATCGTCATTGTCTCTGGAGACCTGTAAGTACACCATCAGCATCGTCAGGCTGTCGCTAGAAGCTTTTACTCTTAGATCTCCACACCTACCTCAGTGTAAAGCGCTATGAGGCACATTGTTGCGAAAGGCGCTATATAAAAATAATTTTACTACAATTCAATTTCAGTTCACTTTATCATGATTATAGGGATATTTCGGCATTCTTTAAATAACCAAAGTGTCACTTTGATTTCATGTTTATCCCTTAGTTCTCAGTCTAGCTGAGGCTGTCTCGCCCCAGACAATTCCGCGTGCTCCTAATGTTTAACCACATGGGCAGTGGTTAACCACCATCCACTGAGCGACTTTTCTAGGTTTTAGCATAAGCAGATTAGACTGCGACCTTTCTGTGCTGTAACAAAGACCTCTTTGCTCGTTCTTGGTGCCCTTAGCGGTTTTCCGTTGATCATGGCATTCTTCACATAGAACGACGACGCAGATCCGGATGACGCAGGCAATGTTGTGGATGGTGAGGCAGAGGAGGGCGATGCTGACGCTACAGATGCCAAGAGGAGACAGAAGCAAGAGGAGGAGGTACTAGGAGAGCTGAAGAAACCAAACAGCCATACTACAAACTAACATGGTTTTGGCTGTTACACCATATGGCATTAATTGTAGCAATAATGCAGAAGTACTGGCATTTTCATGTTGAGTGGGCGCAGCAAGGTGCCTGTACAGGCAAGGCCTTTACCTTGTGCACACCTCGTGTCAGGTGGATTATGAGAGCGAAGAGGAAGATAATGGGGATGAAGGCGAGGACCTGGTGGAGAGGGAGGAAACATCCCCCACAGAGATGGAGGAGGTGCAGGAGGAGGACAAAGAGCCTTCATCTCCCAACCTGGTAGAGCAATCGTCTGTGGCCTCACTGGACCAGGATATACTTCGGATCAACAAAGTGTTGGACGTGAGTCCAGCCATTCAGAGCTACCAGTATGACAGCCAGAATGGCCTCTGGTGTGAGGTATGCCTGTTTTTTATTATTTATATTTTGTTTTTACAGTTACATTACATTTGCATTTATTCATTTAGCAGACGCTTTTATCCAACATACATGGCTGGTATGGAGAAAGATTATCTGCTATGGCAACCTGTAGAGGAAGAAGAAGATTTAGAATTTGCAGTACGTATATTACAATTTTAACAATGAGCCTTCGTTTCTGCCTTCAAAGGTGACACTTGCCATCCCTGTTAGCAAGGTGCACCTTGACCTGACTTCACTGGTCACGTCCCTGGCCCAGAACTCCGTGGTGCACGAGGCGAGAGGCATTACTCGCTGCCTGCTGAACGAGGTCGCTAACCAGCGAGGTGAGAAGGAACTGATGCTCATCACAGAAGGCATCAACATGCAGGAGATCATCAAATACAGTGATGTGAGTGCTGCCTCTCTGTGCTTCTTCATGTGGGGCTTTTGAAGGGGGCTTTAGAAATGAATGTTCTTTTGATTCCTTTCTCTGTTCATAGGTTCTGGACCTGAATCGGTTGTACTCCAACGAGATCCACGCCATGGCTGAAATGTATGGGATTGAGGTCGCCCTCAGGGTCATCGAGAAAGAAATCAAAGACGTCTTTGCTGTTTATGGTGAAGCTTTTATTTTTATTATTATTATTACATTTCAATAAGAACAAAAAAGTATGTTCCATACGTCCCAATTAAAGCACAAGCTGGAAGGCTTTTTCCAAGGCAGTTGGCCAAGAAACGTGACCCGTCTGCACCAAATCTGTCATATGTTGGCAAAATACATTAGAGATGTGATGGAGTTTTGACTGAAGGGTGGCACTGTTGGAGAGAACAAAAAACGTGCTTTGGGTGTAAAACAGTGTCTCTACCATGAGCTAGACTTGAAAGACAGAGTGGAAAACTCGTGAATATTCTGTTCTGCATACTTCTGCATTAGACTCCACGATTGGCAAAATTATGTCCTACTGTATAAGGAGTCTGCATCGTACATGATAATGATTTACATGTAAACGAAGGGGACGTTACTAGTATTTCTGAAAACGTTTCATACTGCATCATTGTACAGTACATCGGTCAATGGTGGGGTGTTTAAATGCACATTATAAATAAAATTGACACTGTATTGCAAAACTGTCTAACCTTTACAATAGAGTCCACCATACTACAGCCAAAATGCCAAATATATATAATATATATTTGGCATAGATAAACACCTGCACTGTGCACACTTTCTTTGAGAACAGTGTGACTTTAGTGTTTTTCTCATTTTTCTAGGCACAGTGTATTTGTAAGGGTGTGCCAGAACAAACCTCCCCTCATTGGTGCCTGAGTTCATCTTTCTCGTTCTGCCCAAAGCATGTTACAAAACCCACCCAACATGTTTGCCGTCTGTATAAATCCACTGGGCTAATTTTCTTGCCCTGCCCTGCAGAACAGTTAAATTTGTCCAAGTAGAAGCACCATTGGTCCATTTAATTAAAGCAATCCCCTTTCCCCCCCCCTCCCTCATAACTTTGCACCGATCAAAGCTCTTTTTCTGTTCTTTATTATGGTGTGTAAAACCCAGTATTCCACATGGCTGACCCTTCCCCCCACAAGGGGTCACAAATGGCCATTTAGGAAGCTGTTAAAGTCTGAGATAATGAATAAAAAAATTAGCACTTTTGTGTAACTTTTGCATAGGGATTGAGGTGGACCCCCGTCACCTGTCCCTGGTGGCCGACTACATGTGCTTCGAGGGCATGTACAAGCCCCTTAACCGCTTCGCCATCGGCTCCAACCCCTCGCCGCTGCAGCAGATGACCTTTGAGACCAGCTACAAGTTTCTGAAGCAGGCGACCATGATGGGTCAGAATGCCTTCTGCTTTTTTGTGTTTCTGACCTCCAAGTCTTGAGTGTTTTTTTTTTTTTTTTTTTTTTGCCTATTCAAATGGGAAATAAAGTGTATGATTTTGGTGCATGGGTATTTTATGTGGAGTGAGTCTGTGTTCCTCTCTTACCCATAACTGAGAGCTATGAAGTTTTTTGTACCATATACAGCATACTGTGTGCACTGTCTGAATACGTGCTCAGAGCAATAGATAAGGTTTTCGTGTGAATTGCGTATTACTCCACTGTTTTACAACTAATTGGGTATTCATCAAAATAAATGGGTAACCAGCTGTTCAGTACCCCATGGTTTCAAGTTTAATTGGGTACTGGCAATGACTAAATTGGTATTTCCTTTTTTCATATAGTTTTTTTTAAACCTAAGACAAGTTTATTGGAAAGAAACACGTTTATTTATGTTTAGAAATTACCTGTATACTCAAAACCACTGCCAACACCAAAAAATGTAATATGAGCTGAAGAAATTCAAAACTTGCTAAATATATTCTTTACATTTTTCAGTCGTACTTATATGTTGTAGGTGTATGGGATATGGCTCCACATAATTTTAAAAACAAAAATGTTCGAGATTACCACCCCAATAGTAACGAAAATGCATTTGTAATCTTCCTGGTATTGTTGAGTCATTACAAATACAACCAATTACATACACTTGAATGCACCTGCTACGGTATAGGACATCAGCTATTTTTGACATGATTAGAATCCCAACGAATGGGATTATTGTCGGTAGCATTAGTGTACGAAGTAATTGAGACATTTGTTTAATTTTTACTGGATATATTAACCAGTTTATTTGTGTATTCTACCATTGTGAATAGTTCCTTACGTGTCAGTTTAAAATTATTTGCGTATCCTCTTTTACCAGCGTATCAGTACGCTTTGATCTGAAAACAAATGGGGTATCCGGAATTTTTTAATTGCGTAAATAAGCGCCTCATCTATTGCTCTTATGCTGCGTCTGTGCATGCCTGCACACATCTGCACACGTCAGGTTGTCTGATACTACGTATTCATTACGGGGGTGGAGGTGAGAGGAAGATCCGCTCTGTTGAATTCAGCTTTAGCTAAGCTTCTTTCTTTTCTTCACAGGTTCACACGACAAATTGTGTTCTCCTTCCGCTTGTCTGGTTGTTGGTAAGGTGGTGAAAGGGGGAACTGGACTTTTTGATCTGAAACAACCGCTCCAATAATGCCTTCTCTGTTGGACTGGTTAGCACAAGCCTTGCTGACCGCAGTAGCAGAGAGAACATCGGTCCTTTTCGTCTCAGTCGGAGAAGCCCTGATGAACTGTCTTAAATCTGCTACATTTGTGTTGTGTTAATGAAGCATACATTGGGATGTGTTGGATTTATTTAAATTTAGGATGATTGGCAGTTTATGTAAAAAAAAAAAAAAAAATGCCAAGTGGGGGGTTTTTGCAATTTGATTTAATTATGTAAAATACAAATGCTATACATATGTAAAGTTTCTAGAAAAATAAAAGCTAGTGATGTTATATTGAAGTGTATTCTTTTTTTTTCCCACCACTTTTTATGCCGTTATTTAAAGTGCACTTTTTAAAACTTGCCGTTTAAATTCTGTTGATTTACAACACTGTCTCAGCATTTAGTGTTATCTCTGACAAAAAAAAAATTGCATGCGCTGACTTTTTTATATCTTTTTTTTTCCTACGTGACAGACTGACTTGTTTGAAGTTGAAACTGAATGTAAATACACACTCACTGGCCACTTTATTAGGTACACCTTGCTAATACCGGGTTGGACCCCCTTTTGTCTTCAGAACTGCCTTAA
>JABJVR010000013.1:6019655-6042295 GCA_025773905.1 Chitala chitala
TTTTCAGTCCTCTGTTCGTGGGGGGGGGGGGGGGTGGGGGGGGGCGGGGGGGGGTGGGGCCCCGGGCCGGCCCCCCCCCCCCCACAGTGTTTTACTCAGTCTTGTCCCTGCTACTGCAGGATGAAGGCACCTTCCACTTAAAAGATGCTGCCAGGAATCTGTTGAAGAGTCTGGGGAGTCAGGTGGCTGTGAACCTGAGCTGGAGAGACATGTGGACCCTGGTGGTGAAGAAGGGTGGTACGTCAGTGCATAGGATTTACGTGATGCTTTCCCCCTCACTCCACACTCTTATAGTCTTTGGAACATGATTAATGTCATGTTGTCACCTACGGGAAGTTGGCATCCCAAGAGCCTGTGATTTTAACAGAACTAGTCTCCATCGTTTGTCAGTTTGTGCTGCTTTTTATGTGTATATTTTTAAAGATTACTGCATTTTTTTGGAGGGGAGGGAAGGGGAGATTATGTAATCCAGCACCCCAGTCAGCACAAATTTTGCCTGAAACAGGGTTTATGCGTAGTGGATTGCCCAATTGCTTTACCTGAGTTAAAGGATGGTATTCCTAGATGAAACGTCATTTGGACTTTAATATATAAAATTTTTATACTTGAATAACAAAACCTGGCTATGTTTGCATGGAACATGATATAAATTATTTAAACAATCATTTTAAAATATAGGGTTTTGCCAAATCAATTCGTTGTCTAGCACTGGAAATTAACAGTGAATTTAACCTTTGGCCGAGCATTTGGAGACACGTGGCAATTTGAAACAAACCCCTGTGTATCTCTGGTATCACCGTATTTGTTTGCATCTTGCCACTCGCTGACATAAAAGCATACTCCTGTAAACTGCTTCATTTAAGTATGAAACACTAGCGTAAGAAGTTTGATTTGGAACATTGTTTAACATCAACGCATACTGCCCACGAGTAATTACGTAGTCACATTTACAACTGAAATACTGGTAACAGCAGCGCAAAAGATAATTTAAACAGCACAAACAGGCACTGACGCAGCCCTAGCGAATAAGCCTCGTTTGGGTGAAATCGGTGCTAAATAGGATGCTAGATTACATAATTGCCTTCCAATAAATGTATTGCAAAGGTCCAGTTTTACTACACCATCCAGTGGTAAAATCGTAATATTGCCAAATATTTTGCTGCCTACTGTGGTTTATTATTTAAATAAAGTAGCACAAACAAATTTTAACAGCACAAACACTGCACAAACAACTGACACTGCTTTGGGTGAATTTGAAGAGGAAATAGGGTGCCAACTTCACACAGGTGGTTTGCCAAGGTTACAAGCCTTTGTGAGAGCCTTTGTTTGATCACTTGCAGGCCAGGTCTATGGGGAGAAGCATTCAAAATCCCCTGCTCTGTCCACATGGGGTGACCCGGTGCTGCTGAAAACAGAGGTACAGCTGACTGCCTCTGAAGGTAAGACCTGGGGGGGTTGTTGGAAATCCAGAGTGAACGCTGTGAATGTGGCTACAGCTCGGAGCTGTCCTTCGTGATGGGTTTGACGTGTCGTCTTCATGGCAGAGGCAGAGTGCCACTGGGCTGACACGGAGCTGAACCGGAGAAGAAAGCTCTTCTGCAGCAAGGTGGAAGGCTACGGCAGCATCTGCAGCTGCAAAGATCCAGCGCCCATTGAGTTCAACCCTGATCCCGTAAGATGGGGACAGGCCCGTCGCTGTGGCCATCTGGGTTCAGGGTACAGCAGGCGTGCGCTGTATATTGGCGGGCTTTGCATAGTCATTCTGTACCTTTCTGTTGATACCATGCGGTGTGACTCGCTTGTAGCTAGGATGGTATAACTGCTGTCCTGAAACAACACGTGAATGCAAATATAGGGGTGTCCCCTTCAAAATGTTTTTCCAACCCATTAATTTTTTTTTTTTTTGTTTGTTTTGTTTTTTTTTTTTAGTTGCCCGTTAATAACGTTCATGACATTCCTGTAGCTGTAATTGCTGGAAACAGGCCCAATTACTTGTACAGGTGAGAGTGGTTTCTTGTATATTTCATGTGAACATGTCATATGATGTAGTGAAATTTCATGATTTATGTATAGTATAGTCTTTCTCGTAACCTTACAATTTGGCAAATGTTATTGTAATACATATTTTTCAAATTTTCATAAACTCTTAGGAAATGTGATGTGTAGATGACAGCTGTTTTTTAGTTTGTGTGCGCACATGTGCTGTATGTGTAATAATTGCCAAGGTTGTTAGCAGTTTTTATTGCCATTGTGGTTGTCTTGTTAGGATGCTGCGGTCTCTACTTTCTGCAAATGGCGTTAACCCACAGATGATAACGGTCTTTATCGACGGCTATTACGAGGTACTTTCCCTTCGCTCGCCATGCAGCTGCTCTGCTCCTGACCTTTTTGTCAGTAATGGGCTTGCTGTGGTTCATAATAGCTAACTGACTGTGTCTGTCCTGTGCTCCCCAGGAGCCCATGGATGTTGTGGAGCTGTTTGGCCTGAAGGGGGTGCAGCACACTCCCATAAGCATTAAGAATGCCAGGGTGTCCCAGGTGAGTGATGCCCCAGCCCTCTGACAGGGAGGCAGGCTCAGCCCTGCACAAGAAGGCGGTGTATGTTACATTATAAAGCACAGCACAGCTCTGTATTTCATTTAATATTCTTCTAACGATTTTGAGGACTGACTTAAATAATACAAAAAATGGAATATATAAAATGGAAGAATAATTATTTGTTAGTGCTCTCTAAGCTTTTATAGAAAAAGATGTCAGTGCTATTAAGTTTCATAAACAGAATGTGAAAGAGATTTTCCCTTTGTATTCTACTGCACGCCGCTGAGGGGCGTCTTCATAACATTTGAGCTGATGTGGAAAGTCATACTTTTATACAGTAAAAAAGAGTGGAAAACAGTGCTTGTCAGTTTCCTGTTTATTTAATAGGCTCACTTTTGAAAAACGATCTGTTTTTGGATAATGACAGGAACTCTATCAACACTTTTGTTTAGAAATCAAAGCCGTTTCATCCTCTTGCTGTTTCACTGGTGATTTTCAGAAATCTGTAGAAATAATATAAAAAGGGAGGTCACTAACACAGGTACGTTTCTGTGCTCTTCCACACAGCATTACAAAGCCAGTTTGACCGCAACCTTTAATCTCCATCCAGTGAGTATTTCCATCGCTTGCTTCTTTATTTATTTTTAAACCTTTTGCTGTCAGCATAGCCTTAATTGCTGTGATTCATTTCATTCTCAGTTTACTCCCTTTGTTTACAGGATGCCAAGTTTGCAATTGTGTTGGAGGAAGACTTGGATATATCAGTTGATTTCTTCAGGTGGGTCCTAGTGTCAGGTTTGAAAACATTTTCCTTTATTTTACGTTTTTTCTAACAACATAAACACATATAATGACGCTTGTTAGTATTTAAAGGAATGGATGGAAATGTACGGAAAATATATATATTTACCTCATCTTGTAGTAGGGAATTTTATCATTCAATAGAGGGCGCTAGTCCCCTACACATAGCAACTGGTTGCTAAACCAGCCCATCTCAGTGAAGTGTTTGCGTGATGTTAAATGTTTTGCTGCGTTCTGTATCTGATAGCTATGGACATTATTTAGTGGATTGTCCAAAATATAGGCATCCCACTTGCTTGGTGTATACTTGGTCTTTTAATAGTGTTCACAGTTCTTGATAAGTTGGTTTTACTTGGATGGCAAAAAGAGTGAATCTGAACACTGGTCATTCCCAGCTTCCTCAGTCAGACCATCCACTTATTGAATGAGGATGACAGCCTGTACTGCATCTCAGCCTGGAATGATCAGGTGAGTGAAGTATTCTGCTGCTTCTGCTGCATCTGCTGCCCTCCTATACGCTTTTACTCACAGCAGTCGATGGATGGAGTGCAGTTACTCAGCCACAGTGTAACAGCTGTGGCTGAGTTTCACGTATACATGGAATGCCTAGTTAAAACAGTAAAAGTAATCATGTTTCTGTGTGTTACTTTATTTCCTCAATGGGCAGCTGTTTACCATACTTTACTGTATATCTAAATGATTAATAAAGCTGCATTGTTGAGGCTTAAGGAGAAAGCCAGTGAGGTGGGGGTGCTGCTTAGGGTAAAGTGAACCTCGTTTTGCACAGGGTTACGAACACACAGCGGAGGACCCCTCTTTGCTGTACCGTGTGGAAAGCATGCCAGGGCTGGGATGGGTTCTGAAGAAGAGCCTCTACAAGGACGAGCTGGAGCCCAAGTGGCCGACACCAGAAAAGGTTTTGAAACACAGCTTTATTTAAATTATTATTATTGGCTAGATTATCCAAGGCGATTAGTGGGTACGCAACATGAGTTCAGATTGAATTTGTAATTTAGACTTGATGGATACTGATCTAAATGTAATTTCTATTAAAGGCTGTAACGAAGGGGCTTTAAAAATTGAGCTGCCTCGGCTCAAGTGAGATGAGTTATCTCAACTGCAGAGTCTGCCTGATTGTGTTCAGCTATGTGATGAATGAGTCTTATTGAGCAGTTATTGAACTTGCTGTTCATGGATATAAGGAAATTTTTTAGAAACAACTGGAAAACCTTTACCTTTTTTTTTTTTTTTTTTTCTCCTGCTGATACACAATGAATCAAATGGAGAATTTAGTGCTGATATGCTGCCCCAACACCATTAGGACTGAATCCAGAGCAGAGCTGACTGTGACTAATGATGGTAGTTCCCTTTACTTATAGACCAGCTCTGAAAGGGTGCCTGGTGACAGAATTTATTACAATTACATCAGCATCACTTAGAGCAGCCTTCCTCCACCCTCCCCGGTGGCAGTACTGGTTCTGTTTTCTGTAATACATTCCAGATGTCCTTCAAACTTACTGAATACATTTATAATGGCCTTTTCTTTAATGGGGCTGTCAGCTGAGCATGTTAATTCCATACTTTAATCAGTTTTAAACGTGAAAAGTGAAGCGTGCTGATATAAGACCCTGCAGCAAGCCTGAAGGTGAGGGTCCACTGTTGGGGCCTGACGCGCATTTTCCCCTCTGCATTCACGCGTCTCTGTGCAGTTGTGGGACTGGGATATGTGGATGCGAATGCCGGAGCAAAGGAAGGGCCGGGAGTGCATCATTCCGGACGTCTCGCGATCTTACCACTTTGGGATAATCGGACTCAACATGAACGGATACTTCCACGTGAGTTTGCCACATCATGCTGTCCACTGCCGATGATCACTTCGGTGTGGGTAGCAGGTCTTTCTGTGCAGTTTTGAGTTCTATTGATGTCCAAGGAGTTGGGTGGAATTGTAATTGTACCCATCAAATAGGCATCGTGAAAATAGTTTTTCATTTTTAATTTTCCTATCTTTCACCAGTGTAACTGGTTTTATAAAGGTTGAGGCCTTTACTTTATTTAATATTAGAATCCTTGCGATGGCTCAGTGCTTCATGTGAAGAACTAAGGATTAGAATTATAAGCACCCAGGCTCAGCACAACAGCCACTATAATTGTTCTCAAGAATGAGAGTATGAGATGTTCCAATGCGTCATATCAAGGAGCCATAGTGAGTTTTGGTTTTCTCTCTCTCCGAAGTTTCAAAAAACTGTCACTGACAAGTCTTAATATATTGTAGGGAAAAGTGATAAATATGCTTATGTACATGTTACTTAAGATGTACAATAAAGACCATATGTTGCTAATTAGGGCATTTTATTTTTCTCTTTTGCTTTTTAGGAAGTGTATTTTAAAAAGCACAAGTTTAATACTGTCCCCAACGTGCAGCTGAAGAACGTTGACAGGTACGTAAGGCTGGTTGTGAGTTGTGTCGTCAACACCTAAAGACGTGAGAATGTTGATACGGAATGTCGGCGGTAATAACGAGTGATTAAAGTTGATTATGTTTTGCTTTTCAGCTTGAAAAAAGATGCTTATGAGTTGGAAATACAGAAGCTGCTTAGGTAAGCATGGCTGCTATCATTCACATCTGGTTCTAATTGGTCAGACCTCGCATTATGGGCATCCTCTGACCTTCACAGACTCCTGTGAATCTCCTCTCAGGTGATGGTGATTCATGTTGGCCTTCTGTTTTGCAGCGAGGCAGAGCTCCTGGACCACAGTAAGAACCCCTGCGAGGACTCGTTCATCCCTGACACTGAGGGGAAGACCTACGTCATGTACATCAAGATGGAGCAAGAGACGGACACTGCCACGTGGATTGAGCTGGCAAAGGTAGGACAGGCTTGGTGAGGAACCAAAATAATGTGAGAGTGAGAAAATTTATGTTTGTTTACATGTGTTAGTAGCAGAGCGTTTTACACAATTTGTTTACTGTGAAAACGTTTTTTTTTTTTTTTTTTTTTTTTTTTTGGTTAGCCTGCCACAGGAAAATGTTCTGTGTACTACTGTCTAAATGACTTTTACAAGGCAAGCAGGTGGATGTGCTGTCATGGTGAATAATGCAAAGTAGCAAGTGTGTAGGAAAATGAGTTGTGTGGATACTCCACTACAGATGTCACTGGCCTCTGTGTACATGACTCAGGTGTTCCTCACCATCCTGTTCTGTCACCCTGGTGCTCTGCAGTGCCTGCATGTTTGGGATCTAGACGTCCGTGGCAACCACAGAGGACTGTGGCGTCTTTTCAGGAAGAAGAACCACGTCCTGGTCATTGCTGTTCCGGTTTCGCCTTACTCGTAAGTAGCTGTTTGCCTGCTGTTTCTGACATGCCTTTCATTATGTGTGATGGCTATTCAATCATGTGTACAAAGCTGAGAAGAGTGCTCCCTCCCCCCTGACTTACTTTATTATTCCATTTTTGTCAGGTGCAGCTATGGTTTCATATGGGTGATATGGGTATTGGGTCTCTTCTTCCTTCATTTAAATAATTTTTCACACAGGTTCCTTTGTCTAATGTTACGTTCTATGTAAAGATGTCACCATTTAGTTTGACAGTAGAGGAAATTGGGAAGGTGATAAATATTTTTTCACAGCACAATAAAGTCAGTGTCACTTGATGGTCCTATGTAAAATCTGTGTTCCTTTACCAATACCAGTAACTGCTGAAAACAATCAGGCATTTTCACAGCCTGTGGTAACTGTGTTTCATGGGTCATTTGGCCGTTTCTGTCAACATAATCAATGAAATGCCCCGAGTTAATTAAGCAGGCGACACATAAAGAAAAAGTATGGAAGGTGCCGCGCCCTAAATGATCAATGCCTATTGAGATCTTTTTGTTGGTGATAAACACGATGTCCTTATTTGTCTTCTGTGTTTGTCAGATAAATACATCTATTTGAATATTTTCATAACTGTTTTGACCCTGTATTGTATGAATGTATCATGGTAAAATGCAGACAAAAGCTGGATTTCAGAGCTCATTTTATAGTGGAACCAGAAGTGGGTTATTTAGGACTGACTGAGCACCAATGGTTACTGAGGCTATCTCGGCTGTATATGGCTGTATGTGTAATTTGTTAGTATAGTAAAAAAACAAGAAGACTTGTTGTGGCAGTGGGGGAAATATTGTTAAACATGCCTTGCATCCAAAATGAACAGTGTTCTCAGTGGGCCATTGTTGACAGTGGAAATATGAAGCATTACATTGTTACTGTTGGCCTTTAATTCTCAAGGGAGGGGGCGTAAGGCTTAGCTGAAGCAATTCAGACTCTACTTGTCACTTGCCTGTCATTCATCATCTGAAGAAAGCAGAGCCTTCGTTCCTTATAGTTTGTTCTCTTTATGTCTGTTACAGGGTTCTGTTTTGAGAGATTATAGAAATTACCTTATTTATTTTTTAAATGTTTACAAGTACATGTAATAGTGCTCCTACATCATTACCACTTTGAGCTCTATGTTACACAGAAATGAATTGCAAAAGATTTTGAGACTAGAAAGAGATGACTGAAATCAGCCTTTTTCCACTGTATGAATATAAATGGAGTAGGTATACAATTCAGGAAAGCTTGTTTTTCTTGTATCTACTCTTATCCCTATCTCCAATGTCATCTTTGAATCATGCTGCATTAATTTCTACAAAGACCTTTTTCCTTCTCTGTCCTACCAGAGTGAATAAACCGGCTCAGGTAGTGCCCATCCACCTGGAGCCTGTACCCAAGGAGGAGGGGGTTCCGGTCGAGCAGACGTAATGTCTCAAAGGCAGTCCTTTCTGGGCTCTGCCATAACTGGCTGCTCTACCACTAACCAGAGCTGCACACTGACGTTTCTACAGCAGGACACTTAGGTAGGTTCTGTGTGAAGGGATGACCAAGGCAGCTCAGCCACAGCTGTGCTTTTCACCTGACCTTGCAGAGGCACTGCCAGCAGCCATGTTGCCATTTCATAGAAGTCTGGTGGACTGGGCCAGACACAGGCTTTGTTCTAACAAACGCCTGCACTGCATTTGGCCTTCATATGTTTTGGGGTCCCACAGGTGCAGCCTAGAGTGCAGTTTATACTCCAGGACTGCCGGAGGTACAGGGTTCAGCAAGGAATGACTGCTTAGTGTTTACTGATGAAATGTAGCCATGGCAATGCTCCATAGGAACTGACAGCTTCTGAAATATGGAATACCTTTTTGAATGCACAGACTCCAAAGATGGGCAGTTTTTGTATTGCAAGTTGTGCTGTGGGCACTGTCACATGGCTCTCAGACTTTGCATAGCCTGGGAGACTTCCACTTTCATACTACTGAATGGTTTGTCTGTTTTGTACATGTATTTAAAATTTTACGTATTTATTTTGCCAGTATTGAAAGTGTTATTAACACTTCCATGAACCGCATTGATGTCATGCCTAGTTTTTATTTTTTAAGACATTTACTTGCCTCTTATACTGGTTTTAATGTTTTAAGGGGGTAGTGTCAATACTAGCTGGAGTAATTTTCAGCCTTTCAGAATGTTGGAGGTTCTGTGGTTTTTATTTTATATGTAAAGGGGCAATAGATGAGGGCAATACATTTCACTAATGCTTGATAACAGTCATTTCAGAGTCTCTGACCTGTATGACATCATTACCTTTATTTCTTTTTAAGAAATGTGTGAAGGTACTTCCTGCAGTTTTCACAAAAGCCTTTTGTGAAAGGTTGTCCTGAGCATTTCATACCAGTTGTCCAAAGCTGCTGTATGATTGAACAACAGTGAATCAAGTTGACCTAAAGTTTGATTTTTAATTAAATGTTTTCCTTCAGCAAAGTTAGTCATTTCAGAAGGTGAAAACATAAATACAGTAAACGTTTTTTAAAAAGGCAAGTATTGAATCTGTAGCATGTCAAACGTGGTGCACGGTGAACAGTAAAGACTGAGTGTGTGAAAGCATCTTTCATGCAATTGTCAATGACTGACAGCTGTTAAATGTTAAGTTGTCCATTTTGGACTCTGTTCCAGTGTCAGTTTCATAATGGTCCCTGGAACTTTCAGTGTGTATGTAATTAAACACAGAACTTGCATTTAAAATGTTTATACTGTAGTTGTATATTGCAATGATTGTCTTGGTCTGCATACTTAATAAAATGCTATTTTTCAAGCTGTGGTTTGCGTTTTTTTCCTATTTGTCATGGTTTTGATTGTGGTTCAGCTTTATTGACATTGCTAAGGTACTAAGGGCTGACTAGAGAACTCACTTTGCAAAGCACTACTGGAATTGCTGTGGAAATTAACATTTGTATGCAGTGTTCTATACAGATAGAAGCAGCTGCTATTTGATCCCCTCTTTTACTGAAGAGAACTCATTTTGTACAGCTATCAACTGAGGGTTTCCACTGCATAGTGTATTGCATTGTGGAATATGAAATGGTATAAATCTAAGCTATTATGGAATGGTTTAATTAGAATACATTAGTATACAGATGGAATACATTTGTTTGCAAGATTGAGCTGAGTGATGAGATCAGAGTTTCCAGATTTCATGGAACCCTCTTGAGGATAAGAAATGTCAGTATTCTGTTGTATTTACATGTTCACTGCAATGATGAAGAATGCAGCAAATGTTTTCTGTGCTTTGCTTATATCAACAGTGCCTTGCAAAAGTATTCATATCCCTTGAAATTTTCCATATTTTGTCATGTTACAAACGCAAACGCAAATGTTTTTTATTTGGCTTTTTTGTGTTTGACCAAAACAATGTGGCATGTTTGTGATGTGGTGGGAAAATTTTAATTGATTTTCAAAATTTTTTTTTTTTTTTTTTTTTTTTTTTTTACAGATTTGAAAAGTGTGGCGTGCATTTGTATTCAGCCCCCTTTACTCTGATACACCTAACTAAAATCTAGTGGAAGCAGTTGTCTTCCGAAGTCACATAATTAGTAAACAGAGTCCACCTGTGTGTAATTTAATCTCTGTATAAATACAGCTGTTGTGGGAAGCCCTCAGAGGTTTGTTAGAGAACAGCATCATGAAGGCCAAGGAGCACACCAGACAGGTCAGGGATAAAGTTGTGGAGAAGTTTAAAGCAAGGTTAGGTTAAAAAAGAATATCCCAAGCTTTGAACATCTCATGGAGCACTGTTAAATCCATCATCCAAAAATGGAAGGAGTATGGCATAACTGCAAACCTACCAAGACATGGCCGTCCACCTAATCTGACAAGGAGAGCATTAATCAGAGAAGCAGCCAAGAGGCCCATGGTAACTCTGGAGGAGCTGCAGAGATCCACAGCTCAGGTGGGAGAATCTGTCCACAGGACAACTATTAGTCATGCACTCCACAAATCTGGCCTTTATGAAAGAGTGGCAAGAAGAAAGCCATAAGAAGTTTGCAGTTTGTGAGAAGCCATGTGGGGGACACAGCAAACATGTGGAAGAAGGTGCTCTGGTCAGATGAGACCAAAATTGAACTTTTTGCCTTAAAAGCAAAAAGCTATGCGAGGCAGAAAATTAACACTGCACATCACCCTGAACACACCATCCCCACTGTGAAACATGGTGGTGGCAGCATCATGTTGTAGGATGCTTTTCTTCAGCAGAGACAGGGAAGCTGGTCAGAGTTGATGGGAAGATGGATGGAGCCAAATACAGGGCAATCTTAGAAGAAAACCTGTGAGTTTGCAAAAGGCTTGAGACTGGGGTGGATGTTCACCTTTCAGCAGGACAACGACCCTAAACATACAGCCAAAGCTACAATGGAATCGATTAGATCAAAGCATATTCACGTGTTAGAATGGCCCAGTCAAAGTCCAGACCTAAATCCAATTGAGAATCTGTGGCAAAACTTGAAAATTGCTGCTCTACATCCAATCTGACAGAGCTTGAGCTATTTTGCAAAGAAGAATGGGCAAAACGTTCACTCTCTAGATGTGCAAAGCTGGTAGAGACATACAGCTGCAGGTCTTTTTGGGTAATCGCAGTGAAAGGTGGTTCTACAAAGTATTGACTCAGGGGGGCTGAATATAAATGCACACCACACTTTTCAGATATTTATTTGTAAAAAATTTCGAAAACCATTTATCATTTTCCTTCCACTTCACAATTATGTGCCACTTTGTGTTGGTCTATCACATAAAATCCCATTAAAATACATTTGCATTTGTGGTTGTAACATGACAAAATGTGGAAAATTTCAAGGCATTGTATATCTGATGTTAAAACAGCCGTTGAATTTGTTGGTGAACTCGGATGGTACTGGGTTTTTCCACACTGGTCAGCAGGTACTGACATTTGGAGTCCTATCAAAATCGTATCTATGCAAATCTGTTGCTTGGTACCATTATGCATGGTGTACATTGTTACCTCTGGGGCACAAGAAGGTGCTTCTTTGGCACTTGCCATTCTGAAACGCAGATGTTTTACTTAATTGTCCACTGTTCAGTATCTTTTTGGGAATCGTTACGAGGTCGCTGACATGCAGCAGCAGTTTCGTTTCATCGTTGCTGTTCTCTGGTTGTCCTTTCCATGTTGTGAAGCATGTATCCTGTAACTGCACCCATATTTTCCAATTACTTCTTAACTTTTAAATTAAAATGACGGTGTGAGTCAGTATGGTGGTTTCCTTTGATAGGCAGCTGTGGACACTGTCCTGCTCCAAGTGTGTGCATGCACACTCTCTTTGTGCGCTCTGTGTGTCAGCAACACTTGATTTGTTACCTCTGTCAGAGTTGTTAGCAAGAAGCATTCTGATAAGTTTGGCTTTGGGGTTTTTAGTTATTTATTTATTTATTTATTTTTTAGTTTATTCATTTCAGGTTTGGAGAGGAATTTGTTGTTGGAAATATGTTTCCAATGATTTTTATGTCAAACAGCAAATAAAAGGTCTCTGAGAATTAAAACTCAGTAAAAATACATGATTACTTTTCCTACACTTTTTCTCATGTATCGAATTCTGACATTTCTTGCCTCCGGCAGGAACAGAACACATCTTACTACGGTCAATCAAAAACCGAAACGGCGACATCCTGAATGTTTCCTCTGAGGAGGGAAATGCTGCACTTCTCATTAGAACTATGACGTTTATTATGGTTTTCGAAAAGCTGCAGTAGATGTGTCATTAAACGATGCACTCGCTGACTGTAAGAATAAGGCCAGAATAATTTAGCTGTCCCAAATATACGAGTGTTGAACATTAATGGACAAATGTTTGTACAAACTGAACAGATAATTGAGTATAAAACAAATGCTTACACAAAATGCAACTCTTTTTAATAAGCTTTTAATGTTACCATGTGTACAATTAGTCTGGCATGCTTTTCTGCTAGTTGCTATGTTAGGTTACATATTTGGACTTGTAGTCTACTCCATTCCCAAGAATTTGGTTATTGTCAGATTTTTTTTCTAGTCCACTGAGCTTTTGCTTGTCATTTTGTTTCCATCTTCTTTCATTGTAAGTAAAACTGTACTGCACTTCTCAAAAAATCAAACAACCATGTTATATTGGTTTCACAGTAATAGAGCAACGATTTGTCAAATGTTTTTAAGAAGAAATTTCTCACAACCTAGTAGTGTATACAAAGCTTATAACATTCACCAGTGTTGTCTTATTTTGCATTTGTCCTTATGGAAGATCAGAATGTCCACACTTAAGCACACATATGTGCATTTCAGTACTGATAAGGCAAAATGATATTGCGTTTTCTTCAACAGTTGTATAAGTTACAATAATGTTTTTATAATTCATTTATATATATACATACATACATACATTCTTTATTACAATGTGTAATTGTAATTACAAAGCATTATGGTTTTGTACAAGAAATATATAACATCCAAGTCTGCCAGCAATTAATTGCTGCTTTGTAAAAAAATAATAATAATAATAATAAAAATAAAAAAACTTTGACAGTGTGATAAATTATAGCTTATGACTCATCTCAAGAAAGAAATGCACCACTTAGGAAAACAAAATCAAATGGGTTTCAATGCATATCTTAGTTTTTTTTTTCTATAATTTTATAGTTTTGAAAACTTCAATAGGTTTTGTTAATTTACTTTAGCTTGTCAGACTTCAGTTTCTGTTCTATTTTAAATACATTTTGAAGAGCATGAACAGTTTTATTGTACTGAAATTATCAGTTTTGTTTGCATTTGTTTTGGTCTTGGTTATAGTTTTTGGTTATTCTAAAGGAAAGCTGACATTTAAAAAAAACATTACATTGAAATTTATTTATGCACTTTTAATTATTCTATTTCCTTTTCTAAAATATGGAGTGTAAATCACAGAAATGCATGTTTTAATGCTGATTTCTACGAAGCAGCTTCAACTTCTTGACATTCCAGTGTGAATATTAAAGAGTGGGAACTGCAGAAAGTTATAACTGTTAATCAGAATCCTGACATCATCTGGAAAATTAATATCTTGCATTCAAAATTTGATATTTATGAGGCAAGATGGAATTTTTTTTAATGAAATTATTTCATGTTTGTTTTGTCATAAGTTATATAGTTTTAGTTTAGTTTTTTTGGAAGCTGTTTTATTATTGTTAAAGAGTTTTATTATTGTTAAAGAGTGAGTGCACTTTTGGTGTACAATAATGCTGGTCTGCACACAGCCCTGTGGTCTCATGCCCTTTTATGGGGACTGGCGGCGCATTACCCATGCTAGTTAGGAAAACTGGCATGGCTTTTCACTTTACGGGGACTTGGGATTCATTGTTATAAGAACACATTTGCAAACAATTCCAGAGTTTCAGAGCACGTCATGAATCTGACATACTTTTCTCATAACTTTCTTAGGACATTTCTTAAGAACAAATTTAGGAAAAACCCAGCAAATGAGGCCTGCTGCTGACCACATGAGCTCTGACTTGTTTTCTTCATGTTACGGTTCTCTCCTGAATCCTTGTTTGTTTCTCAGTTCCTTCATGTTACATGTATGGATTCCTTGTTCTTATTTATCACTTGACTAAAATTAGCGGTATGTCTAGAAGGTGAATTATTCCAGGCAATTTTTCATCTTATTAATGCCTTGTTTTGGTCTGTGAAAACTAATTTTAAGGGTTTACAAAGAAAGGTCAAACGATAAATTACAGAGCGTGACAAACTGAATTTTAATGCGTAATTGGAAATTCTGTTTTCATTGTTTGTTTGCGTCTGCAACATGCCTACATCAATATAAAAATCTATAGGATCACTACATGTTGTCTTAAGTCAACTGAGGTTTATCATTTTATGCAAACAAGAATTCTATAATAGGAAATCCCCATTCGCACATTATATTTCGAACCTTAAAATGCATTAAATTACCATAGAAATTTATTTCAAATTTATTTTCATCTTATCCATTTAAACCTACCAATTTATGTAACAGCCATTACATGCTAATTAATTAATCGTTAAAATGTTATTTCAGTATTTTGTGACATGAGAAGAACAATATTACCGTGGATTAAACAAAAAGCCTTCAGTGGAAGTAATTCAGGTTTGATTGGGTTAATATTTACAAAAATACATTTTCCGTAATGTCCAACTAAATGTGTTTTTGAGGTTATGGTTTCACACCCCAACACTTAAATATTATCTTCAGACCCTGGATAGTTGTACTCTCTTAAATGGTGCATTACAAGGAAAATGCCATGGAATATCATTAGCAATGGTTATTGTCAGTTTTACTGTCATATTAAAGGGAAGGCGCTTAATCAGTGAAGCCCTGCACGGGTCTCCTAAAGTCTGTCCTCAGTGGATGCGTTTTTCCAGATGGCAGTATAGGTAGATGGATGTAATCATAGCGACCACCTGGAGTCAGAGGTGAGATGCAATTTGGGTAAACGTACACAGAGTTATGGAACCATAAACCTAATTCTGTATCACAGTGTTTGAGTGCCATGAAATTAGGTGCAACAAAGCCACAAAAGGCTGTTTTAAGCAGGTTAGCAGGTTTTCCCAGGAGCTAACCATGGCTGAGTAATTACCTCAACTGTACATGGTTTCCCATAACCCTCATAGTAAGTATATTATAAATGTTTTCAACTGAAAATGATTCCCACTGACTTTTACCTCAAGGATAGACAAACCAGCAGCCATTCCCCCGTTAGTGGTTGAATTCTGGATCAGAGCTGACAGTAGCTGCTGAAAGTATCCCTAATAAAAAATAAATAAATTCAAGAAATAACACTGGAGACATTTCTGCAAACATGGGATAATGTAACTGGACATAGAATCACGCTTCTGGTGGACCTGCTCGAAGTGCTAATGAACACATGGGTCTGAATGTGTAAAACGCTGTGCAATATCTGCAGGTGTCAGGTATCAGAGTGTTACTGTGTGCGCCTGTGCCAAAAGGCTTGCAGCAATGTCACTACACTCAGTGCCTTCCTGACTGCACGAGATGATGAGGAGAACACAGCAGGGGGTTGGGTAGCTGCCACCGTTCTCTCTGTCATAACTGGAATCTGTGAAGTCTGTGTAATTGGTGAATCCACAGCACTTCAACTGGGAGGGCACAGAGGAGTAATCAATCAAGTGAGGTTTCTACATACAGATCAGAAAGGAGAGTCCTGGCAGCGTTCATGAGCCAAGCATACGTGTGATGCCCTGGTGAAACACTGCCACTGCATGCTACTGTTCTGGATTAAAAACATAATTTTTTTTTGGTTTTTTTGAGTGGTGTTCTCACTCAGTGTGCTTTCCTGGTTGTGCATCTAAAATGATTTTTTTCCAGATGTTAACTTTCTGTATGGGCTTTTGATTTGATCGTGTACACAGTTTAAAAAGTTTTGAATGTCCATGGTTGAAAAGAGGGGCCTGAGAAATGAGTGTGACATGGTTGAGGTCGGTGTGACTGTGCTGACATCAGTGCTTCTGGACAAGAGCCAGTACAGCTGACGGAACACATGGGAACAGGGCGTGTGGCTCTTGCTCCATCTCCTCACCTTCATCATGGTAGTGTTCCATGTCTGCATCGCCAAAGTGTTGCTGCCGTATTGGGTTTTATGTGCTGATGTTGCCCACACTTTGAGTGCACTGTCCTCCTGGGAATACAAGGGGCCAAGTATCTGTGAACCTCTAGGGATCTGGACCAGGCAGCTGTGTGGAGCTGTGAGATATGCTTTGATCATGTCAGGGTTGCTGTCACACACAGAGCATAGAAATACATTATGAGAACACACTGTCATTTTAGATTTAAAGACACAATGCACAACAACATTGCATTTTATGTACATATTTTATTGTACATGTAAATCATTTTTGTGCATATAAACACAATGTGTTTCTATCAGATAGTGTTAGAAGTTGGAAATTCCCTTGTGTTCTTTTGCACTAACTATATGCGTAACAGCAGCCTTCATACAGGACAGTTTCACTTTTTTTTTTTTTTGCACGACTCTTTTACACATGTTGAAGTTCAAGAATGCCATTTTATAATTCAAAAAACAAGAATCATTTTTAAAACATCAAACATATTTTCTGTATTTAAAACGTAAACTTGACAAAAGCAATAACGTTTTCCAAACGTAAAAGTCAATTTTTTGTAAAATTGGCAGCTTTTACAGCAAATTATACAACACAAAAAAGTTTCTCAGTCTCAGTAAGAAAGTAAGTCCTGGTCATGGACCTTTAACTTTCTTTTAAAAAGTCTCTTCTAAACTACTTCAAGTAGTACTGACAGATAACACAAAAACAATGCAAATAATCATCTTAATGAATCATATAATATGCACAAAGCTGTAAAGCACACAGAGCGGTCGTGGTTTGACAAGCATAGGCCTACTCACACATAATTAGTGGCACAAAAAGTTGCAAGCTTGAAGTTGCATATGTTGTCAGATGGCAAAACCTATATAAAGTATATAATAAAAATCAGCATGTTTTCATATTTTTGTTTTACTGACTGAAGATAAGAGAAAAAGGTTATTTGGCTGTTATTCCAGCATATTTATTTAATGTTAACACTGGAGCTTGTCAATCACTGTGTGAGTGTGTGGTTTGATTAATTTGCCCAGATGAGTCACTGATACATGAAGGGTATTTTTATGGCATGCCTGCAGGAGACAGCCTGCATTTAAATGCACCCGCCCCCACCAAAAAAGAAGCAGGAAGGGAGGCACAGATCAGAAGGGTTATTAAGTGTTGGTTAATTCATCACTGTCACAAACTGCTATTTCTGAGTATTCCCCTACAGGAAAGAACAAAGGGTGGCCTGCAATTAACTACTGTGAATGCAATATGAAGGCAAATACAGTTTCAATGTCCAGAATCAACTAAGGAGGCCCGTCGTGGCATGTTGGGTGCGCTTTTGCCCTTTTGCATTCATGCTTCTGTAAGAGCAGCAGGGGATTTGGTGCTTAAAGATAAAGTAATCTGAAGTTTAGTGGTTGTAGTTCCAGTAAATTGTTTGGTCGGAATTAAGTACATATTCCAGCTGTTTAAAAGGGTGGAGTGGAGGGTTACTTGGAGATAGCACGTTTCTTTTAATAACATGTTGTAGTAATAAGACACGTATAAAAAAAAAAACTGCAAAAATAAGGCAGTGTGAAATTACTCAAATATTTACATACCATAAATCAGTAAGAGAAATGAGTGAACCTCAGCTTCTGCAAACTGTTGTTTGAACTGCCGTGAGCAATTTGTCTAGTCAAATGTAGAATCTTTTTAATTTTTATTTATTGCTGTTTGAGCTTTTGTTAAATCAGTCTTTACCTGCTGAGAGAGGTGCGCTTTTCTTTAGTTAACCAAAAAACTGAGGGTGAGATCTTAATGAGGTTTGTGGGATTAATGACAGTTGTTACAACAGATCCTCCAAGGACGCTTTCTGCAATCAGGGTTCACCGATTACAAGGTGCTATCAAGAGCAGCTGCTGTCCCACTGGTATTAAGCTGAATAGGACACACACAGTGAGATGCGTGCTCTGAAGCTGGTTTGTGGACGGATTGTGCACATTAAAATGCAGCCTCTGTTCTCAGACCCATCTTGTGATCACATTAGCCCATCTCTTCGGTTGCCGTAGCTAAGATTGCTTTCTGGGACTCTGATGAATTCTTTAATTGGAGCAGGTTTTCTTTTCTTTCTTTTAAGGTTTTTTTTCGTCAGTCTTTGCATAGACCATGTGAAATGCTGTAATTATTATACATTTCACCAAATAGAAAACATATATATGTAAATGGACTGCTTTGCATATAAAATGCTTTAACTTCAATTTTCTAATGTAATAAATTGCACAAAGTGAAAACCGTTTCGCATAGCCCCAGGCAATCTACGAGTCATTAAGCCTGTGAATGTACTGAACCAGGAATAAACCTCAGTAATTTAATGATGCCTGGAATATGATGGGAATTTACATGCCGATTAAAAATCGTAGGGGAATGAAAAAGGGTGATGGAGAGGATGGAGCTGTGGACAAACTTATAAATGGAGAATAGGCCAATGTGAGGACCCCAGTCACTACACCAACAATGAAAAGGATCAGGAGAACAGCAAAGAACTAATGTATGAAACAAAGGAAAAGCCATCTTTAATAGCTGCCACAATGCTGAACACTATGAAGTGCAGCAAAGGTTGAGGTAGAGGAGCCACTGACCTTAGTATTCACTTCTATTCAATCCTACCTAGATAGCTGGTTAATTAGAAGTAAACATCACCTGCTACTCACAGACTAAATTTCCTGTCAAAGACAACTGATGTTGACATGTCCAAATGTTCAGTTTATTATTTTAACTTGTGCTGCAGCACAATATGGCTGGATTTTTCTAAGGACATAAGAAGCATCACCATAAGGATTAGTCATCTTTTTTCCTTTTGCACCGCACAGCAAGCCAGGAAGCTGAGCTGCAGGTCCACCCCAACAGCGATACACAGAAAGCTGAGGATATGTGCAGCATGAACAGCGAGGGGTCCATGCACGTTCAGGAACCATAACCTGTTGGCACTTGCCCAGGGAGGTTCCTCTGAACTGCAGTAGAACAGGAGCCAAACAGAGGTCATGTGTTTTAGGGGTGGACATATCAAAAACACCATGTTGGCTGGGTACCACTTATTCATGATAGCCTGCATTTTTTTTAGTCTGAGGATTTCTGAACCCTGAACATTCACAAAGAACCCCAGGATGCATTATAAACGAATGAAGAAAAACATCTGTCTTTAACACACACTTACTTTCATCTATTTATATCATCTCCTCTTACATGAATGCTGTTTGGCAGTAGTTTTTGGATAATTAAAAGACAAAACAAAGACCCCGCAGTGACCTCATTCTCTCACAGATGTCAGCCAAGAAATCGTAAAATCATTATCAAGGAAGAGTACTGAGGGACTGAGAAAAGACAGCTTTTTCATCATTTTCAAAATTTCTCCCCCCATGTACTTTATTCTTTCCCCACTGTTGGTGCATAGCAACAGCATCTAAGTGTGCTGATTAAAAAAAATGCATGTGACTTTGACTGGCATCAAAATGTGGCATCACCATGATACTTTGTGTTCTACAGGGAGTGGTATGGAACCTGGCAAGAATCATCATAATACTTTCCATTTTGTAAGGAATAACATAGGCCACCAGTGAACCAGAAACATGAACATTTTTATGTGGAGGTTTTAACTGCATACAAAAAAGCTTTTAGTCTTTATTTTATTCTCAACAATTAAGACCTTTGAGCAAACAAGACCATCCATCCATCCATTATCTCAACCGCTTATTCCTGGTGAGGGTCACAGGGAAGCCTGGAGCCCATCCCAGAGCACACAGGGCGCAGGGCAGGGGAAACCCAGGGTGGGGTGCCAACTCACCACAGGGCACACCAACCAAGACCAAACAAGTGAAAAAGATATTCTCCACCTTGGTCTGACATGTTGGTATGACTGAGGGAAGGACATCTTCTTCTTCTTCTTCCTAGAGTTGTTCCTGCGCTACGGCAGGGTCCACTTGTCAGCACATCCATCTCCATTTGGATCGATCCAAGGCATGTTCAGGGGTGACACTCACGTATTTCATGTCCTCTTTTATGCAGTCCATCCACCGTTTCTTGGGTCTACCGCAAGATCACTGGCCATCAGGGTCCAGACACATGGCTGTTCTCACCACCAGGTCTTCTTTACTGAGTAAACCGTGTCCATACCATCACAGTCTTCCTTCCCACAGTTTTGCCATGATTGGCACAACTCCCACTCGTCAGATGTCATTGTTCATGGCATGGTCAAATCACGTTACTCCAAAGCACCACCGCAGCATTTGCATTTCCATTACATGTAGGGCCTGCTCATGCTTTGCTGTCACCAACCAGCACTCTCATCTGTAGAGGGCAACTGGGCGCACTACGGTTCTGTAAATTTTTTACTTGAGGCATAAGGGCATCCGATGATCACATAAGACTCCAGTCACCTGGCGCAACTTCATCCAGGCAGCGTTGACACGGGAGCGGGCATCTGGAAAGCTATCGCCATCGCTGCACATGGGAAGGACAGCACATCAGTGCATTACAAATCTTTTGCATGATACATCATACATGGTAACAGCGTATAGCATCAAGGTAAACAACAGCATGCAGTGGGTGTTGGGGAAATGGCATGACGTTAAATAGCATGTCAACCAAGTAGCTCTGTATCAAAGGTCAAAGGTTTGCACTAGAAATCAATGCAAACTCATGTCCTGCTTCCTCCCACCATAAACTATTATAAAAGACTATAGGAGAAATATGACAAGATGCATCACAAGATACTTTTCTTAAGTACAAATGGTTAGTTATATTCAGGGCTGCTGCTTGAGATTTTGAACTCCATGAAACATATTATGTTAGAGGTTATGGTATGTTAACATACTATTCTATGTTCTAATTTTTAAGGATCCCTGTCAGTCATGGGCCCTTGGTATTGTCCTAGGTTTCCACCCCCTGATAAAATTCCATTTCTCAAACTGCTGCATAAAATGGGCAGAAACACTCACTGCCTTTGGGCTTTCTTGCCATCATAGAAAAACACCAATAAACCATAAAAAATAAAGAAAGTACTCGGGCTGTAGACTGTAAGTCACCTTATCGATGGCAGTTCTTTTGCACATCATATGGATCATTAAGTGCACGATACCAAAGACAGAGAGATAGAATAATTTAGTGAATTATTGCTGCAATGATTTATATGCATGTATGTTGCATGTGGAACACATACAGTGCACAGCTTGGAGCTGTAGGAATCCATTATGCCCCTCTGTAGTAGCAGTGCTTAAGTGTGCTGGAGTTCAAGGACTGTGGCTTCATGAAGCCGGCCTATCCTTTTTAATTCATTTTCCTTATTCCATTTCACACATAATGGTCAAATGCATTTCTGCACATGCAAGGTCAATAAAGGCAACCAAACACTTATGAACATACCATAAGCTGAAAAAGATCACTGTCATTTTGACACGTGTAACAATTCATTTGTTTTATTAGCAATTAGATTTTGTGTTGTACAATTACAGACAAATGTTTAATCTCAGTTGTTTGACATTTTATATAAATGCTATACCAACACTGCCCCCTCCCCCCCCCACCAAAAGAAGATGTAAAAACATCACCAAATGTTTTCAAGGGTATATTGTTATATTTAATAACCGCATTTTATAATTATGAACCAATTAGTCCTATCTGTGAGTTTATAGATGTTCTACACAAGTTTAACATCAACAAGATAAGGACGTTTGAGTTGTTTCATGAGTCAGTGCAGGAAGTCTATTCAGACAAGCCTTTGCAATAGGTGTCTCCAGAACGGATGACAGGTGCACACACCGTGTCCCACCCCAGACGACAGTCCCCTGACCACTGCAGGTGACAGCCAGAAGTTTGGTGTTTACTTTTAGTGGTGACAGACATGTCTGACTTAATACTTACTCTAGTCCAGTGTTAATTTTCACTACAAAGTTTGGTTTAGCTTTAGTCTTAATATTGACTGAATTGCTTTTTTGTTTTAGTCACATTTTAGTCATTTAAATATAGATTAATATAATATACATTTTTTTACTTTTAGTTGACAAAAGTAAAGTAAAGTAACCAAAAATTAAAAATCAAAGGGATGTAAATTTTTACGTAGTTCAACGTTTATTCCAAGTTGCTATTTCTCACTACACTGGGAGAAAAAGCAAAACCTCTTAAAAATGCATTGCACACATGTACACAAATCTCGTTTAACAAGTATTTTCAATATAGAAAATGCTACACTGCCTGCACACACTGAAACTGAAAGGTTTTAGAATAAATAAATAGCTCTGTCCTGGGCTGCCCGCTGAACACTGTAGAGGAGGTGGGTGAGAGGAGGATGTTAGCTAAGCTGACATCCAT
>JABJVR010000013.1:6042395-6067278 GCA_025773905.1 Chitala chitala
ACCACATCTAGATGCCTAAATGCATTGAGTTGCTGCCATGTGATTGGCTGATTAGCAATTTGTGTTACCAAGCAATTAAACAGGTGTTCCTAATAAAGTGGCCGGTGAGTGTGTACTGTACTTGTGGAAGTCAATGCAGTTGTGTGCAACAGAGCTGACTCGGGACTTGTTTATATTTGTTTTAATATATTGAAAAGCCACTTGTAAAATTACACACTGCAGTTAATAATAATAATAATAATAATAATCACCTTCATCATCGTCATCATATATAATCTTGCACATGATCACAAAATTTGAAAAAATGCAAGAACACTTTCTTCCTTTGTTACACACATCACATATTTCATGTAAAAGTTCAATTGCAATAAAATAAGGAAACTTATTAATTAAAATATGGAAACTTTCCCCTGATCCTTTGTTGTCAGACTGTACATACCTGAAACAATTCTTTCATTGACTTTCCAAAGTACATTATAAATCATTTTGCCAGCTGCCTTGTACCTTTCATAATTAATTGTCCCTTGTACCTTAAAAGAAGTAAAGATACACCACTGTGTGACACAAGTTAAATGCTTTGCTATCCATTGGAAAAAAACAAATGACGGCAGTGGCCCAGTTGTTGGTTTGAATGTGCTAGTAGTATGGACCGGGTCCTTACTGACAGAACCTGTGTTTGAGCCCTGTAGAGTGATTAACTAAGCCAGGCTGACAGGCCCGGTGCTCCCCTGACTCGGGACAGCTGCTGCAGCGGCTTGTCATCTGGAATGCAGACATGCTGTTTCTGAGTAGATTTCGCCCATGTTCATACTGGAACAGTAGTGAAATCATAATAGTCACACTTGTGGTCCCGAAGGGCGTAACACAGCCATGCCATCGATGGTTTGTTGTGCCAGTTTACGCCCACCTATTTCCGCGTCAGTTTACTTTGTGCACCGACCAGGAAAACGATCCAATCAGGCACCCGGGTTGGGACAACGCCTGCTGTGTGTTAGTTTGCTTCCCGCTGCTCCAAAAACCTCCGGGCAGGACCTAAGGGGAGATGTGTTGCAAACAAAGTCAATATTTATGAATGTTGCAGCCAGAGGGCTTCCGTAAGGCGGCCCAACATCGTGGTGTCGGCAACAGCCATGCGTTTCCACGGGGAGCCAGTTCACCCATCTGGGCTGGAAATTTTAGCCCTTTCATTTTCTCGGCTCCGACAATGTGGAGCAGGGCGTCCTCGACACAGGCGGCCTGAGCTGACATCCATCTGCAGGCAGAAGCCAGGACAGTTATCTGAAGGGCAAACAATGATTATAGATGTGTGCTAATTTGAGCTTAAAGGATCGAAGGCATTCCATATCCAACAGTTACAGGGAGGGACTATGGGGGCAGATTAAGATACTCAATAGCAGTTCTGTGAGAAGTTCACAAAGTATAGCACTGATATGATAAGCTGTCCTGTGGGTGAAGACATTTGCCAGAAATTGCTACTTGTGTGCACTAGCCATTAGCACGCCACTGTGGACGACACTAGAGTTCATGGTGGTGCTGCCGCTACGCCCACTCTTTTGACTCTTCAGAGGATTAGCGTGCTAAAAGTTAAATTAAAAAGCTTAGGCTATGTCAATGAGATGCCAGCACACTGGGATTCCTGTCTGTCAGATGCGTACCTCAGGACCATGTAGGCAGCTCTTCACTGAGGACAGGAGCCTAAGATGCCTCTTACTGTGACAGCCACCAGCCATGATTCAATACAAATAAGCTGAACTACAGCTCACATAAATGCCAGACTGCTGAAGTATATTTCTGTAATGACTGAGGTAGGCTGAGGCGAGGTCCAAATACTAATAGGGAGATTTAACAAGAAACAAGGCAAAAAGAGGTACACAAAGTTCAAAAAAGGGTCAAAACAAGGCAAGGACTAACAGAGCATTAGCAGTACAACTCAACAACCAGCAACATACTGACACAAAGGGAGATCTTAAACAGGGCATTACAACTGGGAGATACTAATATACTTAGGAAGTAACACTAGGTACAAAGGAGGAAACAGCAACATCTAAAGGACATGGGAGGTACAACTGGCATAAGTATGACAATTTCTTCTGACAAATATTTTTTAAATAAATTTATAATGCTATCAACTGTTACAAGACTGAATGACCTTTTACTTGCCACTTCAAATAGAAGATGTTGCATTTGCAAATATAATGAATGTTTCTAGTAACTATCTGAAGCTTAAATAAAAGCAACATTTAAAACATCAGAAGGTCCCTGCTGGAAAACCCATGCAAATTCAGTCTTTGTGCATTTAACTTTGGTAGGACAGCCACAAATGGACTCGCAAAAAAACACCATCAGTGCATTTACAAAAAAAAAAAGTTCTTAACATCAGAACACTTTCTTGACTTGCCAATGACATTTTTTTTTCTTTATTCATGTCAGTTTAATTGCTTTCTAATGCTCTAACTGTTCTAATAATTGCTCTTTTCAATCTCCAATTGTTCTGTAGCGACCGTAAATGAACTTTCTTCAATCATTTCATTAAATTTGCATGATAGATAGCCATCAATAAAACCGAACACGCACTGTCGACATACCACGTCTGATTCTCTCAGCAAAGATATTCAGTTTAGCCCAATATTAATACTAGTCTTCAATGCTGAGATTATTTGTCTACTTTACTTTTTACAGATATGTAATCAGAACATAGTAATGTGAAATTTCCAATGCTTACAATATGAAAAAAATACACCAAGCATTGAAACAAATATCAGGCATATGCATTTAAACACAGGGCAGTGGTTCCTGCTGAAAGCCATTAATATAATTTCACTTCACAGTGCAGTGGCTTTCAGGTTTACCCATTAACGCAACTGGATAACTGTTGAAGCAGTAGAGCATAATTGCCTTTCTAAAGCTAATCCCCACACTCAGATTCAATCCAGCAGCCCGCTGAGCAAGAATCCAGTCCTTAGCCCACCCACCGCTGCACGCAGTAGCCCATAAACGTCGCCAGTCACCCGCACAGCTGTTCGTAAGACACTTCGTTGGTGAATCATGCCTCCGTGCTGCCTTCGTCTGTTGGCAGAGAGGTGAAGCATGCTGGGAGAAATTAGAGCAAAATCTGAGGTCAGGGCTGAGATCGTGAGTCTGTGCAAGTCATGTGATCCGTCACGGCCTAAGCGCATTTACACACACAATCGCTAACAAACAGGTTATTTACATCCACTTACCAGCTGTGTGTGAGAGGCACAGCTATGGGGGAGAGCAGGAGGCAGGAGCAGAGGACTGGAAAATATAACAAGGCACATGTAATTTATGATTAATGACATTTATTATACATTATATTTACATACCTGCACAGTTATTTAATATTTAATATCCATCTACTTTTTTTCAGCAAACATATATATTGGATCTTTCTCAGTCATACACTGTGAATAAATGTGAGTGTGTGTGTGTGTGTGTGTGTGTGTGTGTTGGGGGGTATATTACACTATATATGAAAAAAAAATTGAAGCATAGGTATAGTATGCAGATCAATAATACAGATATACATATCTTGATAATAACGAATACTTTGTATTCTTCTGTCAAATGATTCATTTTGTACAGGTCAGCTGAGCTTTTGATGTATGGTGTAATGTAAATTTGTGTTTTTGGCTAACGACAGATGTCTATGAGATGTTCGGAAGACCTTGCATTGCTAGAATTCCTATAGACAAAGATACTTTGCCAGCACACATTGGGCCCCTGTGGGCTAAGCTACATTCAAGCCTAGTCACCAGGCATTCACATTTCCAACCACTGCTCCGTATTTTCAGCCAATCTGCCTTTATGCACAAACCCCATGTTTAATCAATTTCCAGCCAGAGATTTACGGATAAGGTGTGTTTTCATTTTTTCCCCCCCAGTGTTAGTTTTCATTGCATATTTGAGCAAACCGAACACATAATTATAGCCTTTACAATTATAATTTCCTAGACAAAGTCCCTTCTCAGCACTGGATATTTATATAAAGTGTGAATGGAGTAATACTAACCCACAGTAATGAGATGTTTGAAGGCTGTGACGGGTAAACAGTCCTGCCGTAGTGCTGATGTATGGGTCATTCATAATAACAGGCCATAATAACCACAAGAACTGGGAATGCAGCCACCTGGACAACACAACAGTCATCAGATTTAGAGCTCATTTATTTCCAGCATTCTCAAAAAAAAAAAAAAAAAAAAAAAAAAGGGAAGTTGGGTAAAAAGGTAAAGAAATTGATTTAATTATACTGGAAACCATTCAAACTCTTTTTAGAATGAATATTAAACTTTATCATAAGAGCCATAATCACTGATTAGCTTTTTTGTAAAGGTTTGAACTGTGCGACGTCGGTTATTAACACATTCAGGTTCGGCATACAAAAAGTCACTCTGCTTAACCACTAATTTAAATTAATTTTAAAATACTAGGCATTAATTAAATTAACTAAAGGATTTTATTTAAATTACTGTAGCTTACTGGAAAGAATCCCAAGGGGGAGAGATTTCAAAAATTATTTTTAGTTCTTTTTAAAGGACTTGTTGTTGTAGAGCCATATGGTGTGAAATTATGATTAGGGATGAAAACGGCCTTGATGAATATATACAATTTTTAAGAGAACGGAAAAAATGAATGCACTGGACCTTCTTTTACAGTAAATCACAAACCTGTATGGGTGTAACGAGGCGGCAGGTGGAGGTGAGGTCCAAGCGCAAAGACGGAGGGTTATTCCAAGCAAAAAACAAAGTACAGACTTGGACAAAAACAAGATACAAGAGAATACTGGGCCTAGCCAAAAGCTATATGTTTACAAAGATTCACAACTCTCTACATCCAACTCTGCGCTCAACAACAACTAGCAGGGAGCAAACACAGGAGGAGAACTTAGAAACAAGGAAAACGAGGCATGGATGGAAAGCAATAACAATAAAATCGCATTGACTCAGCAAAAGGAACACAAGGAAGGGTGACACCTAGAGGACACTAGGGACATGACAGGCCAAACATGGCAGTGGGTTGGTGGGAATAATGGGAGGATGAAGAACATGAAAGGAACACAGCTTGTCCTGTAATAGGACTGAAACCATGTTCTTCATAGCCCATCCAGTAATAGGACTAAATTCATATTCCCCAATATCCAATCCCATACTGGGTCTCATATTATAGCTTCAACAGCCAATCCCAAAATATGACTGATATGCTATGTTCTGATAGCCCATCCCATAATAGAAATATAATCATATTCCATGATAGCCCATCCCAAAACAGGACTCAAGTCATATTCCCCAGTAGTGCATTCCATAATACAAATGCAATCATATTCTGTAATAGCCCATCCATTAATATGACTGAAATCATATTTCCCAATAGCACATCCCATAATCTGACTGATACCATGCTCCTGAATAGCCAATCCTATAACAGGACTGAAATTATGCTGCCATATAAATGCCATATGTATTATTATTATTATTATTCATTCATAACCACTAAGTCCTGGTGAGGGTCACGGGGAAGCCTGGAGCCCATCCCAGAGCACATAGGGTGCAGGGCACCGCAGGGCACAGGGCACGCACACACACACACACACACACACACACAGCGGGCAAGTTGGACACACCAATCAACTTAACCCACATGTCTTTGGACTGTGGGAGGAAACCGGAGCACCCAGAGAAAACCCACCAAGCACAGGGAGAACATGCAAACTCCACACACACAGACCCGAGGTGGGAATCGAACCCCAGGCCAGGAGGTGTGAGGCGACAGGGCTAACCACCACGCCACCTTGCCACTTTATTAATATTAATTATTATTATTATTTTTTTTTTTCCAGATTTTTGGGGGGGTGGACAATATTAGTTCAAACTGTAGTTTTGAGAATCATCTTGGGTGAAGCCCTTACAAATTTGCTGCAATGGCTGAGTTAGCAGACATTTCCAAACGATGAAGACAGTGTGTTCAGTTCCCTTTCACTCACTGCAAAAGGGCTTATTTCATCTGTCAATGTGTCTCAAAAGAGAGATGGTGAAGAGAGCAAAAGAGACCTTTCCATTAAAATGACCCAACAAAGCAATTCTGAAGACATATGGTAACAATGCTAAAAAGACTAGGTTCATTCCTTGCACCCCACTCATGCCCTGACCTGTTATAGATATTGAATAGCAACTCTAACCTGTCTCAAGAGTAACTAAGATTAATGGCAAGCATTGTTGTTGGTACAGACAGAAACATGGGACTGATAGTAAATTTTGTCAGAGTACTTGCTCTATAAAACTGCTGGTGTGGCCATAATTTTTTCTGTTCGTAAGAGAGTGAAAGGGTGAAACTTTATTTTATACAAATGACACATGAAATTAGTGACACTCAGAGATGTCTTTTTGATTCAGTTACTCAAATATTTATAAAATTAATCAGATGGAGATAATATGTAGACAGCATATCTATATAGCATTTTGGTTGGGTCAGACATTTACATTAACATAGAAATTACATACATACAGCATGTGTAAATAATGTAATCTAGGGATACTTCAGAATTGGCTACTATTACCAAATGTGTTTTTCCAGGTGTTCTCATGCCATAACTGAAACTACTCAAGAGGTTAATGTGTATAATTACAATTATGTAATTTCTTAACTCCCCATGACTCTCTGTAAGGTAAGCAGTATTGAAAACGAATGGGCAATTATAACTATTTAATTTTATTTCAGCCTTGACTGTTACTGTAACATTTTTATGTATCTATGACTGTGGAAAATAGTGTTACTTTAAATAATATATTTGTGTTACAGTCTGTACTGGGTGGTTAGTACCATGCTTAAATTACTTAGAATTGGTTACGGAATTCTCTCAGTAATGATTTTATTAGCAGACAATAGTGTTTGACTATAGAATGAAGGCAATTCAAACTTGTTCTTTGACACTTGCATAAAAATGTTCAGAACAAAGGTGTTGGGATTGTACAAATTGTAGAATATCAGCTTTCAAAATTTACATTTATATTTTTGGTAACTTCATAAAGGCCCAAACTATAGTTTTGCAGTAAGGAAACTCGTGCAGGCAGCCAAACAGATTGCACAAAAGAAGTTGATTTACCAAAAATTCAGACTGTTTTGAGCAGGGAGGAAATGTCCATGTGTTTATTCTGCAGTTTGCTTTAATGCACAGGAGGAAACTATGGCAGAAGACATAAACAGAACTTTAATGGTAAGTTCGTCGCTCATCTGACAGAAAAGCCGATTAAAACACAGATTTAGACTAAAAAAGTGCTATCGATCTTGTTTGTTTTCTGCATTAAAGAATTCCTTTGGCTGCCGTTTCCATAACCCCATAAGACCCTGTTATTACTGAGAAGTGTTCATGAACTGCAGGCCAGCTTGTGGCCAACAGCAACTAATCTTAGCAAGCCATCCTCCGAACCTGCAATGAAGGGAGCAGTTTGATTTGTCAAGGGAAACCCTCTGAGGCATTATTTTGATTGGTCAACGATCATAGCAGAGTAGTAGGGAGGTTTCTAAAGGTGCTGCAGTGGGACTATACCTCTTCAAGGCTTTATCTCCTTATGGTTTTCTCCTTTGCAGAGGGCAGTAATGAAGCACTGAAGCCTTCAAAGCAAAAGGCCAATGCTGAATGAAACTCCAACAGCACTGGGGAAAATGAATCCCCCAAGTCTACGTAGGAGGAATTGAATCTAGTTGCATTCAATGACTGGACACACTCATCTTCAGCCATTAATATGGAATAAAAAAACGAGTTCAGTTTGTTTCAATTTCATTTTAGAAGTCACCCTTCCCGACACATTTGCCCCAAAGCTCTGAACACTGGATGTAGCAATACAATTACAAGCAGTAGACATGAAACAATTAGAATTGGAAAGTAACTCTATACAATTTTAAAACTCAATATGAAAAGGCCAGAAGGTATTAAGGGAGATAAGGTTCTCCTTAGTATGTGTTGTGTCATCTGCCTAAAAACTGCTGGTACTTATTATTTTTTTATTATTTTGAGAGAAATAAAACATTTTATTCAGAAACTTTCTGTGGTGGTCAATCAGAAAGAACAATTTATGTTTGCTTATCTAGAATTTTGGGTACTCGTGAAATGTTTAGATTGAGACATCACTAAAACTGCAAATCTGGGAGGAAAAGCATATACCACCCTCGAGGCTGAGGCAATTTAATATGTTTTCCATTAAGCGAAAATGCCGTTATCTTTGAGGTAAAGTGTTTACATTACCGAGATGGATAGTCATCCTCAGCATGTACTGGCACTGCAGCCAAGCAAAAAACATACATTTGTGTCCAGGTCAGTCATGTGACTAGCCACATCCAGACTGTCTGTGTGAAAACATTGTCTTGTGCTCAAAGTCCTCCAAATATCTCAGTGAAAAATAAAGCTTTTCTGTTGTATTGATGGCTTTCCAAAAAAAGATGAAGAGGACTGATTTGGTACAGATGTTATTGGTCCCAGGGAATCTGAGAAACCCATTTCCTCTGTTGAAGAGAAAACGGTAAATAGCCTGACCAGCTTCTAAGGAAATAATGCACAAATTAATAACAAATATTTCATGTGTAGTCTGGCGTACTTTAAATGCTTTCTTATTCTGTACAGCTGTCTTTTTTCTCTAGACTGTGGGTGTGTGAGTGTGTGTGCATGTGTGTGTGTAGTTCTACAGTTAAGCCTTGAAGCCTTTATTTGAACATTGTGCTCCATTAACATTCTGAAATCCTGTGTAAACTTTCTCAACTGAAATATTTTTAATGTGTAACATGTATGACTAAATTGTAATTGGTTACAGTCTGTGTCCATATAACACATTTTAAAAACTATGCTATACAGCGCCATACAACTACAAACAGATATACTCAAAATAGCTGTCAAACTGTGAAGAGTTGTTGGGGTCCATTCACTTATTTTCCCCAATATTGCACAAAGCAGTGTCACAGTGGCCTGGTGCATAACCCAGGTAACATACAGACACTTAAAAATGTGCTAAACGTACATAAACCAACATTACCGGTGTGCAGGTGCACACTAATAGCAATTTTGAGCCGAGAACTTCCCCGAAGCTAGTGGCGATTCTAGAAATGTACAAAAGCAGTGGCCAGGGCTGTCTTTGTTTGGAAATGGATCGTATCATCCAATCATGTTGAATAAATTTTGAGTGGCACTCAGGGTTACCAATCAGAATTCATGGGGGATGGGGGCAGCCTGAACCATGTCTCTTTTGACTACAGGTGTAAATTGAAGTGCTCTGAGAAAATCTACTCATAGGGAGGAAAGGCAAAGAGATACCAGTGCCGAGTTTAGGATTTGGGTCCGAAAACAGATGCCTTGTAGCACTTTATGCTGTTATAACAGTTATAAACAGAGAATGATGTATTGAGATCACAAAGGAATAGTTTGAAAGACTGCCTCGTCGCTGAAAAATTGCTAATAAATGTAAACGTGTCTTTAGAATTACAGACTTGGCTGAGGCATAAAGGTCAAAAACAACAGCTAATCTACATTAAAAGGTTGTTTTTAATTTAATTAGAATCTCATAAAACTGTTACAACAGAACTATCAACGCGAAAATGTGGTGTCCTCATATTAACAATGTCTTCCCTGTCGTTATAAATGACTCGACAGCAAAATAGATACATTTTAATGATAAAATGGAAAATCCTTGTAATATCAAGTGTCATTAACTTGCTCTTCATTTCTTTTGTACTGAGATCTGATAAGGAATCTGCTGATTTCAGCTCTGAAGTTTCAGAAAACTGCGTTGCTATTAATCTTTATAATTTATTTTTATGCTGCTATTTTATAATAGTACTTACTAAATATATTCCTGACATTTAAAAAATGATAATTTTTGAGTGTAGACAGCATGCTCTGATGGGCCAATTGTGTTTTAACACTATAACAAAATGAATAATCCCTAACTGAGCCAAAACAATGATATTAAAAAGATAAAGTCTGAGAGTAAATGACATCATTTTTTTATTATACACGACTACCACGGTCACATTACTAGCAGCAGGTGGACCGAGAGTAATTTAGATTTTTGATTACATAGTTTTAATGCACACTCCTAAGTGCACTTTTAAGTATGCATATCAAGACCGCAGGTGTATGACATTAAATTTCCTCACTTGAGAGAAGATTTCAGTATGAATCTTCTACTACTTCAAACTTTGATGGTGTTTGATGGTGTTTCAAGTTGCATGAAGAGCTGATCTGCTCCACCACAAAGACAACATTGACATCAGAAATCCATTGTGGATACCTTTTAAGAGAGAGGACCCACTAAAGCTTTTCAGAGGACACATCAGTTCCACTGTATGTATAGACAAACAGAACTGGTATTACAGGCAGTCTCAATCTAACCTGACTGTCAAGACACATGAGTGTACGGACAAGAACTTATGCTGTGTCTGAAATAAAGAAATTACAGTGTCTTGGATCTGGTAGATTTCAGGATCCTAAAAATGTAGGACAGACAGCTATTTCATGTGTTGTTTGTACAAGGACAACATTTATGTTTCCGAAATCGCTCAATGAGTTTGTAGTGGCATATTTCCAATGGTATTTTAAAACATGTTTGGCTTAGTGGAGATGTATATGGGCCTTGGGGAACTCTCCTTTGTAGTGAAATAACAATTTTGGATCAACTGGAAAAAGATCTGTTATATTACATTTGCATAATACATTGGCTAATCTCTGAACATTGGCACACAGTTGGAAGCTTAGAAAAAAAAAAGGAAATTAAAGTTGGGCATACACGTGGGGGTATTTATTGAAATAAACACCTCCAGACAATAAGCCTGTGGAATATCATGAAGGCATTTGTTAAATCACGAGCAATAAAATAAAGCTGAAAAAAAATTGCAAAGGGTAAGGAAGCATTTCAACAGTGGCGGATTTAAATATTATGGATAGTAGAAGTGAATAATAAATTTCAATGGGGCTATATCAGCAGGTAGGAGGTGCCATGAGTCAGACATATACATGAGCAATGCTGGAGTGACATGTGAAAGAAATGGTGTGGAAAGCCACATAAAAACTCAGAGTCAAACCTTATCATTCAAATATTCGTGATCCGAAGGACTCTCTCGGAGGCCTCGTGTGCTTGACCGACCCGTTCGATATTGTCACTGGGACAAAATGTCAAATCCCAGAGTAGAGTATGAGAGCTGCAGTGTGCACATTAATGCGCATCGGGTAAATTAAAGGAATGACTGCAGCACTTTCATCGCTCATATGGAGCCAGGGGAAGGCGCCGTTATAAAGCAATGTGTTAACCATTTGTTCATAATCTCTGTATAGTCATTAGCCCATCTTCAGCATATATCATAATATCAAATACAGCAACTGCAGAGTTTAGTTTACGCTGATTGGAAAAAAGGCTAGGTTGCATTCTACACTATTGTTGATAATCTATTTGCATGTAGATTACCTTGATTTCTATATATATTTATATATACAGTTAAAAATATTAACCTTTGCCTGAAATTAATAACTCGTGCCCACAAATAATTTACATTGAAGGAACCATTCTACCATGATACCTAAAGGCCTTCAAGTGTGTGTGTGTGTGTGTGTGTGTGTGTGTGTGTGTGTGTGTTAGTTTTTTTGTTTTCATGCATGCTTTTATAACAAGCCAAAACACAAATTTGTTTTGTGTTTTCTACCCCATTCGCCATTTTTTTCCTCTACATGGCATTACATCTTTCTCTATTTCCAGCACAGCCCAGCAAGGTTTAGCATACAGCCAAGTGTACAGAGCTTTCGGTCCACTCCTCTTCATCAGGCTGACTACGTAAGGCGTGTCAGCACAGTGCTTCGACTACCTTTCAACACAGATGATGCTCCAGGTCTGCTCCTAAGCGTCGATGTTCAGAAGGCATTCAGTCGATAGCAGCAAAACAAAAGAAAGCGATCGATTTCTATTTTACTGCGAAGTGTCCGAGTAAACCTATGAAGTTCATGTATCAATAGTATGACACTCATGAATAAATCATCTGCCCAGACATTCTTAAACATTCTCATCCTGTTTTCCTATGGACTCAACCTGTATACTTGCTAAAATCCAAGATGGCAAAAGATACTGCATATGCAGAAGGCACAAGAGATATGCTGTGGAAAAAAATAAACATTTGGAGAGCCAAGATAACAAATGAAGCTTGTCACTGTTTTCAACAAGCGAAATAAGTAGAGGAGATGAGGAAAGTTTCAGGAACAATGCAACAGCAGGCATAAACACACTCCCCTCTTAACTGTGAATGAAAAAAGTTCAGTGATATTTCAACATGTAATCTTGCCCTGACTGGTTAAATTAGTTACACAGCCTGATTACAGTGATGTCGAAATTCAGCACTTTGATGAAAGGTCATCATTGTCCATAGCATAATCTGAAGCACTAGTTCCTGTCTGTCCTGGGTTGATGCCTTGGATGGTAGCTACTGTGCTTGTGCAGCCCCAGGGACAGATTCAAGATGGAGAAGGTGGGGGTGATCGTGCAAACATTACCTTCTTGGACACTAGTCTAGGAGGTACAGGGAAAGCACTGTGATACTAGAGGAGAGAATTTAGGAAAGATCTCCCCTAACGGAGGGCTTGGCAAGATTACTGCACATCAAGACTTTCACACTGAGGGTAAGGGAAGACCAGGTTATATTACTGGGGTGTGCTGGATAGATGGGTAAATATGAAATTGAGAAACAACTGGGGATCCTTAATGATCAGGAGTTTCTGATCATTGCTGTGAAAACTGAGGTGGAGCTGGGGAAACAGATGACACTGAACTGACTCTGGTCAACTGCTTGGTTTGTAAACCACCTTCCTCTAACATCCCATAATGTTAGTTAAAATGCTGGTTTTTCCCAAAGTAATTTCTGCTCTGATGTTGACTACCTACAGAGTACTGCGATCCATACAAAATGCCCAAATTTTTAAAATTGGACAAAAGAATGCCAAACTTCACGACCTCCAAAAAAATAATAATAAATAAATACTTATTAAAGATAAAATAAACACATTCATATTTTACCTCCATCTGAAACTTCAGTTAATGCAGTCTCTGAAATGACACTTGTTTGTCTTCTGACCATGGGCTACTGTTGTTTCAGTGAGTGAATTAGTGAATTAAACACAAAAATAATATCTCTTGTCATGTTTGTAGAGTCTTTGAGTTGAGTTCACAGGAGTTCATTGATCATCTATTGGGTATTTTCACAAAATACTTAAACTTGTGGTAATTTTTGAAGTCTGTATTTACTTTAAAAAAAGCACCGTATGGCTGTATTATCTACAAACAAATCCTCACATGCAAACAGAGCACATCTTGTTCTTTGTAAGCACACGTGCTTCTGCACCAGCACCGTTGTGTTCCATGTGACACTCATTTCAGATGCTTAGTTCAAAAGAAATGCAAACCGCTAGACTGTGCCAGAGAAAACAGCAAATACAGATTTCAGACTGAATTATTTCTGAAGATGACAAGATAAAGCCCACATTCCGAGGTCAGGATGAAATCGGGCTCTGTGTTATTTATTTTCAATCGAGCGATGATTAGTCATCATATCACATGTGGAGGTCTTGCACAACAACGGACATTCTTTAAGTCTAAAATGTTAATCGAGATTGGCTGGAAACCCACACAGATGCCTGAAAAGGCAAAGCTCATTGGCTAAGATTATGTCTGTTGGCTGGATACGGAATGTCTGGGAATCTGTCAGGATGGTCTGAAAGTTGTGGGTGGTATGGGAAGGTCGAGGCTGACAAGCTTGCTGTAATCACAGTCCACACCAGGAAGCAATGGATGATGATGATAATGATGATGAGGATGATGATGAGAATGATGATTCTAACTCATCAAAAATGTAAAAAAAATGCTGAACTTTAATTTTTCACTTATTATGGAAAAATATGGTGCCAATGCAAATTTGGCATTATAAAAACATAGTACTGTAAAGCACTTCCTTATACTGGGCTAAGTGCTGAACAAACTTACAGAAATATAACAGATGTTCGTTATGGTTGAAACTGCAGTTTGAAGTTCTACAGATAAAGGATGCTATGTGGATGGTGAGAAACAGACAGGATCACTAACATTACTTTTCACTCAGTGAAGTTATTGATTGGGCATTTTAAGTGTCTTGAGACCTGTGCACTTTGGCTCTGCCTGAATATGACAGATAATATTGAGATCTGAGCCCATCTCCTCCCCTAGGTTATAAAGATGGTAAATATGAAGACAGAAATCAATCAGAAATGATAGTAGAGGGAACTGAGAAGACACCTTACAGAGCCATTTACACCAAACTGAGACAGGAGATGGCAGATTTGCCTATGTGCCCATTTGATTTTAATCATAAGATACTTTCGGATCATTATTTCAGTGTCATACATCTACCATACCATATAACAGGAAATGATCACTGTGATACTATCAAAGAAAATTATGTATTTTATGAAACTGGAGGAGTACGCTATCACTTAGTGTCCTGTAGCAAGACAAAATGAGCAATATTTTAAACATACTGGATTAACGCTGAATTATGACAAGGAAAGTTATTCAAAAACTGAAAAGATTAATATGTCTAGGTGGCAATGAACATACTCTAAATCATTTTACATGCTTTGGTAGAAGGTACAAATGCAAAAATATTGCAAATTACAAGCCCCCAGTCCCTTTCAGGTAAATCTAGGCAACCAACCTATTTAACACAAAACTTAAGATGCGTCTGCAAACATCACACTGCAAAATGATAGCAGGCCTTGATAAAAAAGGTGTTTTTGCTAATTTGTCTCCAGCTGACTGTGAAAAATTAAACAAGAATTTAAAGTTTGAGAGCAGAACTTTTGAATTTATTCTGCAGAAACCGTGTACATCTTCCTAAAAAAATAAATAAAATAAAAAGTCATATTTCTCAAATTTATGGTTAGTTCTTTTCGGTTCCAACTTAGCCAGTGTGTTCCGTTGCATTTGAAGCAAAAACCACGCAGCGATGTCAAACCCAAGCGATATTAAATAATGTAACACTGATGGAATATGGTGCCCAATGTAGATTGGACATTTCCCTGTAAGAACTGCAAAAAACAATTTTCCTCTTAATAAAACAGAACACAGAACACAGCACTGAAATACCTCTTGATTGACAGCCCCTTTCAGACATACAACATTACCTCCTATGTTCAATTATTCCAGTTTTTCTCCATGTGTGCGCATATATAAGCATTTCATTACTTCCAATTAATGTCTTCCTTGCTTTGTCGAATGTTTTCTTCCGCTGACTAGTAATTTTTTCCCTTCAAAACAGAATCTGCTGAAAGCCCACCGACAAGACAATATATAAATAAATAAGTATTAAATAAAACAGTGCATACGACAGGTAATTGTTTATCAGTCAGGAAGTTTACAAATGCCTTTTGCTGAATTGCAGTAATGCAGAAACTGTTCAGCCGACATGCATGTTCAGTTAAGTGGGGAGTGAAAAATAACTTCAGTTGGGTTTAACATTTAATTGGATGCATGCAGAGGTGAATATACAGGTGTTCAGCATTCCCTGGGATCACATAAACCATTGTCTGGCAAAGTGACAGCTCAACAGGTGGGCCAGATAAATAGAAAGTTCTCGCTAATGAGCCAGACTTTGAAAAACTATAGTGTTGAGACCTTTGCTCCTAGCATTACAGAAAGAGTAAAAAAACATATCTGATCTGTGAAGAACATATAACTTGTCATGGGGTTTGAAGCAGTTTTTTTAATAGCAACTGTGTTGAAGCAAGCAGGTTTGGGAAACCCAGTTTGTCCAATGAAACGAGCCTCTTGGCTCATTCTGTGACCACCTGGAGCCATATCAGTGTTTTAGAAGATGCTAAGAGGTTTATCTCTCAGCAGCATTAAAGACAGCCGTGTTATAGTGCTTGTGGCAAAGTACTTCTTGAACTGGCAGCTTTAACCGGTGAAGAAAATAATGGAACAAGCACTGATCTACACAGTTTTCTACTAACCTGACAGTTTGCTACAAAGAAGAACAAATCGATAATGCACATCCGACAGTTATCATGACTTTCCTTTGACACTCATGTATCAGTATAGTTCAGATAATTTCACAGTCATTAAATAATGCACAGGTTTGTAAATTCATTGGATAACAGTTATGTTAGAAAAGTGTATAAAATAGGTTATAGAGGTTTTGTCTTAAATTTCAACAAATCCTCAAACTAACGGATTTTGTAGAATGCTTTCTGTAGGCTAGGCCATATATCACACCAGCACATACTGAAATGTCATATTTTGATTATGAAATATCATGCCATACATGATATACTGTAGGTCACCAGTGCACCTGTCTGACAGGTACCATCTAGTCATGAAGTTCTCATAAGATTTCAATACCTCAAAGCTGAAGTGCAGACCTGGGGATTCTGGTTTGTCTCCTCTCCACACTTGACAACTTTACAGATAGATGCCGTCCAGAGAAACTGCGTGGACATTTTTTCATCTCGCTGGTATTTCTCCCACCTTGGTGTCATAGCCTGGTTTGATGCTGCCTTTGCTTGAAGTAAAATGAGATGGGGTTGACAGATCCTCAAGATCAAAGTTTATGGGAGGCTACTTCAAGTTTTTTCTTACTTTACAGCAGTAAAAAAGAAAAACTAAATTCAGTGTTGGACAGTACAGTATCACAGGAAGAACTCCAGATCCTGCACTAACATGTAAAGGTTCTCTTGCTAGTTCACATAGACACATAAGGGGAAACCAGTCATTTATGGATTTATAACTCTTAGCAGCAAGCAACTGAATGTGCAGAATATTGCAGATTTTTAATTGTTTGTTTGTTTGTTTATTATATAACCATGTTCTGTGTTCAATAGTATCACGCCCCTACCTGTCATGACCCCTGTGACCTCTAGATGTTGCCCTTTCTCTTGTGTCTTTTGTTACATCATTGTGATTATGTCATTAGTACTTTCCATCTGTGCCTCAGTTTCTCTCTGTTTAAGCTCTCCTCTTGTGTTTGTTCATAGCCAGTTATTGCGGTGTTGGAAATTGTGCTGGTATGCACTGTCAAGTCTACAAGCCTTGTTATCACCCTGTGTTCCCTTTTCCTTTGTGTTTTCGCCCTGAATAATCCTCCCTTTGTGCACTTGGACCTCACCTTGCTGTGCAATTTGTGACAAATAGTACTAACTGAATGGTAAATAAAAATTTTTAAACTGTCCTTCTTCTAATTTGATAACAGCCACAAAGGTTATATTTTCAAGCTTTGCATGAGGAAATAAAGGTGTTATTAGTGTTGATGAAAAGTTTTCGTGAAGTAACCACTTGCAGTTTTGGTTAATGATGTTCATTCTGTTGCAGATTCCTCAAAAAATAGGTCTCCGTTGCCATAGCTATATAACAACACCTTCCTCTGAAGCGGACTGTGGCAGCTGTCACCGGCTGCTGGGAACATAACTACTGGCTATTTAAGTGTGCCACAATTAAAGCAACTTTGCCAGCCTGAGAAATTTGAAATAATAACATCTCGCAGAGCCAACTGGTGAAGCGGTTTTTATGAAAGTCAATTCTTTTGACTCTGTCTTCAGTAATTTTAAAGTACTGTCCATTGGGTTTTTTTTTTTTTTACTAAATCCTTCCTAACTTTTATGTTGTCAAAGTTTAGTGAACTGACTAAAGTACAAAAAAGGTGAACCCTTGTTACACAGAAAATCTTGAACAACCAGAAAGACAACACAGGAAATTTTGTCACACCATAAACATAAATGAACACCGGCCCAGGCTCCAGTACTATATATAGACACACAGAAAATAACAAATCCCGAGAAGAGCCAAAAAACCGCTGACAAACTCACAAGGGGACATTAAGAACTGGCAAAGACATGAACACAAACCTTCCACAGTGAGGTAAAGGACACAAACAGGTGATAAAACTCACACAAAGTGAATGAACATAATGAGGAGACAGGAACAGTGATACAGAGAACAAGGCGGAGTGAACAAATAAACCTAGATCACCTAGAAAGGTTGTCACACTCACCATTGAAGGCCCTCAGTGATTCCATAGCACAGCTGACCATTTGCCATGAGCGATACAGGTAGTTACTACTTCCTTATTCCACTTAAAAATATGGCAGAATAAAAAAAGCTCAAATGCATTTAATATTGTGTTGTTAATAGCAAAATGTGAAAACTCATCACATGAGATTTAACCCAGCAGACTGTTAGCAGGTTTACCCAAGAGATCCCTCACACTTCTTGACTCATCTTCAACCTTTGTGCAACCTGCTACCAGTGCGTCATTATATCACCGTGTCTTCTCAAATTCTCTGGTGGTCTTCAGGACCTCAGAACTTGTACTGTGCAGCTGTTGGCTCTTTTAGAGTTTAGCCCACTGGGTTTTATTAATGCATTGATCTGTTTTACATCTCCTATAACCTTACCTGATTAACAGTAGCATCGTGGCAGGTTTTCCAAAATGAGGTAAAGTGCATTACATTTTTTGAAAGTCAGGCATGTCAATGCATTTTTAATAGTGCACTTCTCAAGGGCCAAGTTTTTTTTTTTTATACAAACAGATAATTTGCTTGATGTAATAAGAGTTCAGACTGATACTGCATTTCAATGTTTTCAAAAAGCATTACTTCCTTGGATAGTTTCTTAATGCTTTATTTTTCTAGATGTTTTTCATCATTTATATATAAACACAGACAGCAGCACTGTACATATTTGTCATAACATAAACAAGATTAGAAACTTCCAAATTTTTAGGCATCCAGACATCCGTTCAGATTAATGTGCTATTTTAAGCTAAAGCAGCCCCAAACATCTTTCTAGTGTTTGCCTTGCTTTGAAAAGTGATGGAAATGTTTTTTTTCCCCCCATACACCAAAATATGTACACATAGGAACTCTTGAAAATGCATTTCAAAGCTTTTCAGCTTTGACAATATAGAATTACTCTCTTCAGAATAATAGTCTTAATTTAGTCTATGTTTATGAAACACAAAGGTTCAACCTCTTATTTTCCATACCATAGGTCAAACCACATGATGGATTGTTTGACTTTCATCTCTGTTGATACAGAATCTCTTTAGTCATTTCTGTTATATGTCTTATTTAGATGCAAGCTGGAAAATGAACCTCAGTTCATTTAAATCTGAGACTGTAGGTCAACCAGAACAGACGCAAGGCCAAAATTTAAAAGAAATCATATTAAGAACCAAGGAAACTACTTTAATTCCCCACCAATGTAATGTCTGAGCCAGGTATGTGTAAACAGCTTCACCGCCTTGTGTGTGCCTTGGGAAAGGCTAACGAAAGAGAGGAAACCTTACAGAAATCAGCTGCACTGCTGCCCCTGAGCCACTTTGCTGTCCAATTTTATAGCCTGCAGCCAGCTCTTAAAGCCCGCTGAGGTCAAACTTTGCTTTGCATGACTTTGTAACCCCTGCTGAGGTCAACAGGGGGATTTTGATGTGTTGCCCCTTCTATATATAGTCTGTCTGTTAGACACACACATAACGACTATCAAATATCAAAAATTGACAGAATTAACAAATGATATAGATGAACCTCATCAGACATTCATGTTCACAAATAACTATATTCAAATTGCCTATTCTTCAAAGGACTTTGTAAACCTCCTCCATAATGAACTCCGTATATCACTTGCTGCTGTTATGGATGCAGACATCTATATCTCCCCTGATTATATTGTATGCAAGCTGGTACTCTGATTGGCTAGAGTCAATGAGCATACACTGCAATGCTCCAATCAGGCGAATGCAGTGCTTGACTCATTTCTACAAACTTCTATGGACCAATAGCGGCTCCGATTACATCATATTACTGCCTACTGCTCTAAGTCACATCAGGTTTGAATTGTGATTTTGTCAACGTAACACAAGATCTAGATGTCACACTGATGGGGTTGTACAAAAGAAATCTACAACAGCATTGATCAACTTATGAAGATCATGACACAGAAGTCCTCACATTCCTGGTTAATTTACTCAAGGAAATTCCGCTTTTACCAATACGTTAGACCTTGTTAACCAAGATCCATATGACACCAGAAGGAGTGGCTTCAGCTGCCAGTGCTTATGAGATTTCATTTTCTTGGAGAAGTCGTGGAAGACAACCTCTTTGCTGACACATACGTGATGGTGCCTTCTTCCCATTACTGTCTGGATGAATATGTAACAGTTGGCGGTAACTGACACTCCATAGGTTATATAAGATTATTTAACATAATAATTTGACTGAACAGCAAATATAAAACTGAGAGCTGGTTTAAAATAGCTGCTTTGTTCAAAGTTGACATGAAAGCTCTGTCACAGTCAGAATTTCTGTATAAAACTTTTGCACACACTTCTTTTTTTAATTTGAAAGTTCAAGCTCAATAAACAAGTTTGGGCATCATAGTTCTGAGGCTTCTCGCTGCTTTGAAATTATTTATCCTCACAGCTTTTGTAATTGGCTCGTTTATGTTGATTGCAGTGACATTTTAATGCCGCGCCTAACCAGAGTAATCAATGATTGAATCAACCGTTAAAAGTAATTCACTTGAACTGAAGAAACATATGAAAATACTTACATACAAAGGTTTTTTGCTATGTCAGATAAAAACACTGTATTTCTGTAATAAGACTTTCTATTCAAAAATTTGCCAATCAGGAGATTATCCATCACAGGCGAAGGACCCAATAAATGGCTACTGTCTCTTAATTAATAAATTTGTTGTAACAGATGTTGGGATTTCCAGTATAGGCTAAAATTTTCAGATTTCTTTCTCCCCTCTAATCAGCAGTCTTTCCTTATAGGCTAGTGTGCAGCTATAAGTGGTTGTTTCAATTACTGCTCTAAGAGATAAAAGTTTTTGCATAAATAGTTTTTTTTAAGCGTTCTTGAGTCTTCCTTTGATATTTGCAATGCAAAGATCACAATTCCACAATACTTACGCTCTGTTAATATTCACATTCTTAGATGAAAGGTGGCACTTGCATTGTGGAAAAAAATAAAGAAAAATACAAGTTGAAATAAAAAAAAGCTTCCTTTCATGTTTAAAATTGCATTTAATTTTGTTCCACTCAGGAAATACATTAATGAAACAGAAGAAAAATGCTTCAGAAATGCATCGCTTGAAAACAGAATTGTTGGAGACAGCATTTAAGAACACGCTACTTCAGTGATAGCTGTTACTGGGTTCATTTCAATATTTTGGCAACACTATCTGTTTCCTCCAAACTAACTCATATAAAAAAAACTTCTGATAAATTGACATTGGCAGAAAGGACCTCTACAATTTGGTTTTGATAATTTTTAGTTTGTGTCAAAAATTTTAGCCATTATGTGTTGTATGTCTACATAAACTATTTTAAAATTGTCAAATGACATCTTATACAAGAACATTTTTACTCAGCATAAAATTTACAATACAGTCCAGCAAGTTCTCTCTCACGTAACTGCATTGTGCCCAAGAATTAAGATTACCGTGGTGGCCATGCATGTTTGCATCCTGCAGTAATGCAGGAGTAAAAACACAAATAGAAAATTCACATTTTCAGTCAATTTCCCTATATGTTTTCTTGTACTGTTGCCCTTTTTGCAGGACAAATATTTCCCCACTATCTCTTTTAGGGACTGCAAGGAAGGAGTAAAAAATATATATATCTTAAATAATATGTATTATTTACTATTGTAATACTTGTTACTGAGTTCATTTGAATGTATTGAACACTGGCTGTTTCCTCCAAACATTATACAGTTTGGAGGAACCATATTTGGAGAATTGCTATAACTTGGCCTGGACAAAACATGCAGCTATGAACTTGTATGTTTTTTCTCTTGAAGCTGGTAATGTGTTGCTCTGGTGAGCTAATGTTTATGAAAATAACAATATGAGAAAATAAACTGAATATTATGGACTTTAAATCCAATACCAAATTTAAATCTGTGCTCTTTGTTATTTAGTAGCTTCAGAAATCTGTTGTAAATTGGCAAAGATAACAGCAAACAGTTTCCTCACTGTACTGTTGTTGGCAGAGCTCTATTAATCCACAGAAAAACGTATTAAAAGCTGCTTTTGAATATTTTAAAATAAACGCAAGTACAACCGCACAAAACTGCACAAAACAGTGCAAAACATAATGACATCCTTGTTTATACATATATGATGAAATTCTTCTCTTTTGTGTTATGTAATGCTGAAAGTTCAGGTGCTCTTTCATGAAAATATATCTAGCTTCCATCTGTCCAATATTGCTTACCCTGTGCAGGGACATTGGGGGTGCGGCTCTAGGTACCGTTGGCCAATAATTCTGTAATGGGGATGCTGAACAGCACCTCAGAGGAAACTCCAATCAGCTTACAATGTATACACAGAGGACCCAAGAAGCATAGGTAGATCATACAAACTCCACACACACAGTGGAGGTAGGATTTTAAACCCCCACCCATCGCAGGGCACAACTGAGGCGAGGTCCAAATGGAGAAAATAAGATTTCTTTAAGACAAGGCAAATAGCATAACAAGGTTTGGGACTACAAGTGGTCACTACAAGCAACTACAAAGTGCTTACTACACACGGAACACTTCAGTTAGATCACACAACATTATGGTCAACTTTTCTCACTATACTACTCTCCACACTTCTCTCTACAAGCAACACCAAAAACTACAATAATCGGCTAGGGAGAAGTATAAGAGAACTTAAATAGAAACCAAGAAAACAAGACACAGATAGAAAGCACTAATGACATAAGTACAATGACTCAGTAAAAGAAACACAAGGAGTGGAGACACTTAGAGTACCCAAGGAGACACGACAGGCTGGGGCATGACCATACAGTGCTGTACTCGTTTAAAAAGCAATAAACTCATTTCTGGTTCTGATTCTATTTGTTTAAATTTTAACAAACAAACACTAAGAATACTAATAAGATTTTTTTTTGTGTAAGCTAACAAACTTCAGGTACTTATGAAAGAGGCATTCTAGTGAGATACCCACTGTTTACACGCTGAATTATTTTCAGTCAACAGTATTCGAATGTCATCGCTTACTCTCACAGAGCAATTCATCATAAAAATAAAGACTATGATTAATTTATCATCACCGTGTAATGAGATACTCACAGAGAGGCATTCCTTTTGTGATTTGCAAAAACATCAGTGAGTGGACATTAAATCCTAGCGGTGACAGATTTAAGGCTTTCAAATAATAATAAATCCTCATAAATGACTGCTACAAAATGAAGTGAAAACATTATGCGTAGGATTTTGTTTGAAATAACATGCTTCTCTGTCATTTCTTGATTTAAATGGCGCCAAAGTTCTGTTTGATATTGATGCCTGCTCTGAGTTCTAACCCAAACCAGGAAAAGAAAAGGGAAGGGGTATCAGGTTTATGGCCAAGTATGTTTTTCACATACGAAGAACTTTTTCCTCAGCATTTAACCCATCCCCCTGGGGGGAAGCAGTGGGCACGCCTGGGGAGCCAGCAGTTTTTGAGCCTCTCACTCAAACACATAGCTGGGCTAGGATTTGAACCACATCCCAGCCTGATATCCACTGAGCCACCAGGATGCTAACAGACATGGAGAGCTTCTGGTTTTCTGATCATAGTCTGTGATTTCTGTCACATCTCACTAGTGTGTCCAGTAAGCATTACATGCTGTCACTGGGTATCCAGTATTCTAGTGTTTTTTTGTGTGTTTGTCTTCAGCAGACCTGCAGACTCCATTGCCGTGGGAACAAAGTGCTTCCCCCAACTTCTTCGCGAAATGCGACGCAGTGTGTCAAGCGGTACCGAAAGCGGATCGACGTGACATCACATCGAGCGTTACCACAGCAACGAGGCACACCGCAAGCAATCAGTTCCTGCCTGCATTGCCTGCTTGAGATGAGAAAACAAGTGCTCGCATTTATCGCAGACACATCCGCAGCAGGGACTACTGAGTTAGCTCACTTACCTGAGAAGGTCAGCAAGCTGTAATCCCTTTACCATGTCTAAGTAGGATAAAAACAGCACAGCTGCAATCACAGCCTTATTTGAAAGTGGTGTTTTTACAACATACAAACAAATTTGTCATCTTTAGCTTAATTTTAAAAGGTGTGAATGGAAGAAGAAACAACTAAAGGCATAAAATGGGGTAAGGAGTTTTTAAGTGATGTAATGTTTTCGCAGATTATACCAACAGTTTGAACGGTGTGACTGTTTCCCCCCCCATCCTTCTGCTTCCACCTCCCCCCCCTCGTCCAGCAGACCTGAACTGCACAAAGCATGTGGTATTTGAAGCCCTCTCAAATCTGCTCTGATGATGGACCCTCCTTTCTGAGACTTAATGGAGCCAGAAGCCCGCTGGGTTTAATCTGACCTCCACATCTGCTTCAAAATCCTGCTTTATCAAGGAAGATCCAACTCAAGAAAGCAGGGATAAATATCCTCCAATACTGTTTTCAGGAAAAATGAGGCATCAGGCTAATCATTTAACACACTGCATTTCATTATTTTCCAAATTACCTGCTTTTGTCAGTGCATGATGACAATTAATGGTTATAAGGGTTAGTAACCCTAACCCCTTTCTGTTTGTCTGATAAGATAAGATAAAAAACTTTATTATTATTGTTGTTGTTGTTGTTGTTTAGGTCTATAAAATATCAGTAACTCACTTTCCGTTATATTTACAAACCAATTTCTAAACTCCTAAACAGAAAGTAAGGTAAAACAGCTGTAAAATAAAATGACTTCTGGAATGAAAAAGGTTAAAAAAAAATTCCCTTCTTACTTGTACTTAAAGTTATAGTAATAGCCGTGCCGCCCCCCCGGGGGGTGGGGGGTTTTTTGGGGGGAAATGGATGGGGTTTTGT
>JABJVR010000013.1:6067378-6077510 GCA_025773905.1 Chitala chitala
ACCACCCCTGGGCCCCTTGGTAATTTAAGGGTTTTTTTTCACCACTCAAAGGTTGCAATTTAACGTTTTACCCCATTTTTTTGGGGCCCACCGTTTCCCCCCCCCCCCCCCTCAGGCCCCTCCGGGAAGAACAAACAGGGGCTGGTGTACCAAAAGACCAGCCTATACTTGTCACCTCCTCTACAGAAAGTGTCAAAACCCAGTGCAAGGCCACCTGCACGGAGGGACCTCAAGCTTGTCACGTTCCCTGCTTCAGTGGTGGTCCTCTCCACACGCTTGCCTCATCTGCACAACAGCTTCATGACTGGGATGGGCAGGTCCATGGTAAGGACATAAAGTGCACTGTTAAAGCTTATGAATCACAGTCCAATGGGTCAGTGTAGCACAGTCACACATTATAAGTATAATAAAATTATAATATTTTATATACATTATAATAAAAATGGAATAGAAACACAGATGCCTGGTGACACTGTATTATGTGCAGCTGTAACTATAGTGGTCAGGAAAATAGGCCTCATGAATGTCCAAATACACACAGCACATTTCATAGAATATTAGTGTAAATCTGTGTTGCACAGAGGTTTTAAATGGATGGTTTCTATAGCGATTTGTTAGACAAGCTTCTACACACAACAACACCAGCAAAGAAAATGTTCTGCTATTTTAATAGTTGTGTGTACGGTGCATTCAGAATGTTTTCACACTGCGTGTCCCAAGAAACATTTCCATTATTATAAGGTACTGAAAGTCGAATGAAAGCAGCATCCATTTAATAAAATCCAAAATACGTAAGCAACACAGCAAAATGTGAAAAACCTGGTCTGAAATATATCTGACCATCCTGTATTATGTTGCAATAATACATTCAGTTCATGTGTGTCACACTTGAAAAGCAACAAGATTCAAGATGAGTTTATTTGTCATACGTATGTTGAGACAGGGTCAACAATACAATTATATGCTTTCAACAGTTTCTCAGCTAGCAATAGCCTACGCAGACACCCTGAGATAGTCTTTTGTAATTGTTTTGCTATAGTTTTTTGAGCAGGCAGCTGTCTGTGTTTTATGCACACTGACTAGGTATCAGAGGAGTTCAGACATGCCTACTATGCTGCAATCAAGCTGTTTTGGCCAAGCTGCTAATACTGGGCTTGCAGCTGTTAAGTGTAAGTAAAATGCTATTGGCTTGTGCCAGACAGGTGGAATACACAAGCCTCTCTGCCAATGCATGGGTGTGAGTGAGGATTCCAAGTAGAGAGTAATCCCTCATTAACTTGGTAATGACCCAGCTTCATTGTGACCCAGGCGCCCACACCAGAGGTCCTTTGTCTGAAACGCGCCCCAAAACAGCAGCCGTTGACAGTTCCAAACACAGCCCACCAAGGCAGTGTCCCTCCCCCTAGCATGTGGATGTTTTACAACTTTATTGTCATTACAAGGAAAAATAATATATAAATATCTTATGAGTTGTGCATGATGTATTAATACTATACTTATATGGGAAAGGGAAACAGGACTATAGCCAGAAATGTTTGTCACATACAATCAACTGGTTCTCTGCATTTAACGCATGCCCCTGAGAGGAAGCAGTGGGCAGCCATTATTCAGCACCCTGGAGCTAACTGTGTCTTGCTTAGGGACACACCTGGTGGCTGGTGTGGGATTCAAACCAAGACACTTCTGCATCCCAGTCTAACATTCTACCAATTGAACCACCCGGCTGCTTTGTACGGAATTGATAGTGCCTTAATTATAGACGTCCAATTATAACCTGCAGAAATAAGCTTCCATTTTGGGTCTTACAGTTGTATTGTGTGCTTGTTTCTTTGACACTGAAAAGCTTCTTTTTAAGCAATTCAGATGGTGCGTCTGGGTCCATCTTGGCATTTCTGCCAATAAACTTGCAGTCTAAATAGCAACTGAAGTTGTAAAAAATTAGGTCAGGTACTGAACATTAATATACCAAACACAAAAGAAAAGCCATCCAGTCCCTTCATCCATGCGCTTGAAAATTTGTGTCGGGTTTAACTGGAAATTTCACTATATTGATTTAAACCTGAGAAAAATAAAAATTGTAAGACATTTATTAATAGTGTAAAAAGGTAGTAAATAACATAAGATGCATCAGCAATCACTCTTTTAAATTCCCTATCATTTTTACGGTACACAACCAAATATAACTGATTTTTTATGATTGCGTTATCTCATACAGTTTTACAGGAACCGGTTTTGAAATATTACTGGCTAAATTGAGTATTTGCAGACAGGGTGTCAACTTTTGGCAGACAAACAGTTAACAATTACTTTCCGGTTAACATTTTACATATTTAATTTCCACAGGCTGTTATGCAAGATACCCTTCCTGACAAAAGCCTCCTATCATACTGAGGCTTTGGACTGACACAGGACATGCACAGGCATGTGTAGCCCCATTGGATGGGATCTAAACAACCAACGTCTGAGGGGGGGGGTGTAAGGGTGCTAACCACAGAGCTACTGCAACATTCTAAACTTCTGAAGTTAATATTTTCTGTGTAGGCGCATGGATTTATAAACTACTGAATCACCAAAACATTTGGCCATAGTAAGTTAGGTATTTGATCACGTACTGAAGACACACCCTTCGGCAGATGCGAAAAATTTCTGAAGACTTGCCCAAACAAGCCGATGTGTTAGGGTGATCACAAGGCCTCTTTAGAAGACCTTCACTTATTTCCATAACAATAATGCAGATATTTTCTATTTCCATAAATAAGATTTTCACAAAAGCTCCAGGTGTGTATTTGGGGCAGACGGTAAACACAAAGCTACTTTTGGCTGTCCCACCTCAGGATAAAGGTCACTGTGAAGCCCCATTGGACACGTTGCTCCTTATTGTTTGCAGCTGGCGATTTCCATGGCAATCTTACAATCAGGATCGCAAGAATCTAGAAACTTCCACAGGGTGGGGAGGGAGGGACATCCACAGGTATTAGCTGCTTCTCGTTAGAAGTATACGACTATCAAGTAGTAAAAGGCAAAGAGAAGCTATGTCAGGCCTCTTTATCGCATCCAGTCACGTCTCAGCACTGTAGAAGGACCACTGCCGCTCTATACAAATCTAGACCTTTATGTATGTGTTTTCATGATGGTGTCCATCCAAGGCATACACTTCCATGCATACTTAAAGTGTGTATATTTATGGGCTGATGTAAGTGGTATGCATGTTTTTAGCAGGCAATGAGACTGTAAAGTGGGTTGTGCTGTCCGTTTATGCGCTGCATACTTGTGTACCACTTGTGACATTCACATTGACCTGTACACTGTTACTGGGTATATGGTAAACCATTTTTTAGAGCTGGGTATATGCTATATACCTGTGTACATGAACCACTACACCTTTGATACATAACCAAAGAAGGAAGACAAAATCTATGCAGACAACAGCAGCACTGAAAACCTTTACAGTATTTATTATAAAAATAAGTAAAGTAAAATTCAGTTTGTAATGGGACAGTTTTGTATACATGGGTTGTCATAACATCATAATGTCAAATCTAAATATAATTTCAAAAACGTCATAGGTGATTCATTATAGATACTTGTGACAACAGAAAGGAGAGGCAGCTACATGGGTCTTTTGTGTATTTGGCCCAGACAGCTAAATAGCAGCATCTCTCACAGAGCGAAAGGTCCGCCTGTCTTTATTGTCACAGCTCAGAGAAGATCACCCTGCTTCCCCCATTGTGATAATTGTTTTCGCCCTCATTATAAACCATCCTCATGTTTTCTCAATAGCCCCTGACAAGCCTCCACACCCTTGCCCTTGGATTTTTAATGCGAGCCCATTAAAGGCCGAAGGTGTGAACGAGACCAATAATGTTTCCATTAATTAAAATTCGTTGAATGATTCTTCGAGTATCACTTCCTTCTCGGTACAGTTTCAAACTAATCAATACAAATTAATCAACATCCAACGCAAACCGAAGAGAAGTAATAAAATACTTCGTGTTATCCCACCCGTAACAACAGGAGAGTGGAGAAAGAAGACCAAAGCACGTTTGGATGTGCCTACGCTGTCTTGCGTGCTCGTTTCAAAATTCGAGCCTTTGTGGATTTTTTTTTTCTGTCTTGTGATAAATCCGCTCACAAACTTCAGGGGGAAAGACGGGTGATCAAACTAAGAAGGTCTTTGTGTAGACACCCTGAACCGATGTTTGTGTTGTCCATTAAGCATTCTGGTGCCAGGTAAAACCCTAATTAGAAAGTTCAGAAGAATCACTGTCATCGCCACTGTTTGAAAGTGTTTTAACAGTTACTTAAAGGTCCGGCCAGCAGCTTCCCAGCAATGAGAATGAGGTTGGCAAAGTTTGCAGAGATGGTCATAATCTCTGTTAAAAGTGTGGACACGTCGCCTCGCGCAAATTGTGTCTTTTAAAGCGTACCGCTTTCTTCTTTAATCTTTTTCTAGTCAAACCGTAAATTAAAATAAAAAAACGCGTCTTTACATTGCACCACTGCAGTTATGTTTGAAATGTTAACATTTTTTGTACAAATAACTACTTGCATGCATAATTTTACAACGTTTGGAGTTAACGCATTAAACATTACACCACGTGCTTGTGTAGTATGAAAACCGCAGCATTTAAAAATGTGTTTAATGTTATATGTGGGAAAATGAATTTAGGCCACCATAAGCTCACATTATCCATATGATTTACGAAACGGTCATAAAAAGGCGTTACATTTAACAAGACAGTGTTTTAATCACTTTATCGTGGCGTGCATCCCTGTTCTGGGAGCTTATTAAGATTACGTTTGTACTAGTTAATAAAACCGCTTTCCCATCAAGGCCAGACTGTCAGATTTGACGCCTGAGCGACTTTCTACAGTCATCCCATTTTCTTGGCAACACCACAGATGTTAAAGAAACGCTGTCAACAAGGTGTAACTTTCAAAGCCATCAGCGAAAGGGGGAGCTGGTGACGAGTCTGTTGACTTTAGAAAAACCCGCACGCACGTGTAAAAAATGGTTTAATTCGTTGTTCCTGAAGCTTTTGTGCGTCGTTCGATTGCAATCTAGTAATGGTACAAATATCTATTACACGGTATAAAAGAAAACAAACAAAGTTTTAAAATGGGGAAATTATGTTAAAATTTACGTCTTAAACAGCAAAATATAAATTGAAGTCCCATCAAAATCGAAGGGTAGTGTAAAGTGGTAGCGATATTCAGGCAAGTAAAAATCAAATTTACTTCAAAATATTTTTTTCATGAACCCTCCCGTAGTGAGACTATTTGTTCCGCTCCTTGTATAGCATCTGTCGGCTTGCTTTGAGATCTAGAGCACGAAATAAGATCATTACGTAACATCAAGGTCTTCTCAGCAGTAATGATTGCTTTTGGAGTTAAGATCCTTTCAAGAATTTGTACAAACCTTTCCCCCGGGCCCCATTGCCTTTCAGTGCCTAAGCTTCCTCCAGTATCTTGTCATGGAAAGGGCTATTAGGACATTGACAGACCCAGCGTGTCACTAGTCAATCAATTAATTGGATCCCTTGTTGGGTCGGTCGTTTTTCTCATCTGCTACTTAGAAAGACAAAGACGCTGCGGGGGGGAACTGACACCTCCGAATCTGAGTGGGTATAAAAGGTCTTACCAGCCTAGACAATGTGGCAGTGTATCATTCTTTGCATCTGGAATACATTGAAGATATTTTAAGTAATATTTCCAAAGGCTGCCGATAACCCATTGGTTCTCTTTAAATACACAGCATGGAAGTCTCTGCCAGGTCTTTTGGGACGCGTGGTTTCTCTTGGCGCCCGTACGGATCTTCCCTACCAGACTGTGTGGGTATGCAGTGTCCTGCTGCTCCCAAGCCAAGCAACGGAAAATCTTTCACCATCGACGCTTTACTGGGAAAGACCGAGCAGGCGGTAAACGAGCGGACAAACTGCGCACGGATCGAAGGACACCCGCCTGTGGCCGTTCAAGGACAGATGTGCGCACCGCTGCCTCATTATCTTTGCTCGCCCCACATCGTCCACTCACAGCTGGGTTACCCCGCTTTTTATTCGCCCTTTTCATACCAAACATACCACGGAGTTCTTTACACTCAAGGTATAACTTACTCGCATTTATATATATAAATAAACATTTATAAAGTAAAGTTGCTACTGCATGAGGTGCTTAACTCTTCCTTATTTCCCCAGACACTCCTAAAGTCGGCCTTCAGGCATATAAACACAGAGGCGGAAAATCTAAAAGGATGCGCACCAGTTTCACCAACGAGCAGCTCTCTCGCTTGGAGAAGGAGTTCGCCCGACAGCAGTACATGGTGGGCTCGGAGAGATTTGTGTTGGCTTCTTCTCTGCATCTTACCGAAGCGCAGGTAAATACTCGTCATTTGCTACCAAACACCTGATCCTGACCCGGACTTTGAAGTTTAAATAAATTAGCACTACGCATAACGTGTTATTGTTTTTATTTGTGAGTTTACATTTTGCATTACCGTTCAATAATGCAAAATGTAAACTAAATTATATTGTCTAAATATGGAAACAGACGATTCAAAAAAGGTGCAAAGTTTTAAATTCTCATGTCTGTTTTCCCTTTCCAGGTTAAAGTGTGGTTTCAGAACAGGCGCATAAAATTCAGAAAGCAGAGTTTGGACCAGCAGCACGCGAAACTAGCAAAACTGGGCCTGGCGGTTCCCCAACAAAGTCCTGAATCTCAGTGCCGCGAGAAAGAGGATGAAGAGGAGGAAGTCAGGTTTTCAGAGGAATCTGATGTGGACATTGAAGGATCTGATGTGTGACAAGGACCATCTAAATAGAAAAATAGACTTTACACTAAAATTGTATATAAGTAGAAGACCTTGCATAATTATTGTATAGTATCATATCTGTATGCTTATTTAAAATAAATATATATTTTTAACCAATTAAAAAATAATTTTTGTTTTGTGCTTTTGTTGAATATACAATTTTTAAAGTTTTAAAGCATTCACAAGTTGTGTACTGATAAAATATAATTTTAAAAGTCGTTGAAAGCATCTGACCAACCCCTACGTTTCAGCGTTTGGTTCAAATTCACCCCACATTAGATGCTGTATAATGCTAAATGTATTTAAACATTTACAATACTCATAATCTGGTGTGACGATTTTAAAAAGTCTCAGAAAATTTCCGCAATTTACGTAATATCAGATAAAATTAAATTGCCTACTTAAAAATGTTTAGTGATGGGCTTGCAAAATTACTTCAGGATAGTTTTATCCAAGGAATAATATAGGATTTGCACCATTAATTTAGATTAAGGCTGCTTTTTTTCCCCAGTTTGATAAAATCCAACAGTAAAAAGGCGTGGTGTTTAACTCTGAATTTCGTAATAGTATGCAGTTAATTAAAAAGGTATAACTTCAAACGACGTACACAGCTGGCTGTTCTGCGTTTTGCCTTAAACCCATGGTAAATACGGTGATCTGTAATTTTGTGTTGTTACAAATGTCGTGAGCTGCGCTGACAACACCGCATAATTTAAAGTTAAGTACTTTTAAAATGTTATTTATTATACGTTTTTTTCCATGAAAATTTTCCTCATTAAGACTGCATAACTACCAACGTTATGCTTTGCACAGATATAATTGGAAGGCCCTATATGATCTGATATATAATTAGACTATAACTGAACTTATATATATATATATAATGAGTTCATCATTAAACGTGGTCCTTAATTCTGCGGATGATAATACTGTGTATTTTTCCCACAAACTTTATTTTTAATTCGAATTACGATCATCACCAGTTTTTGATTAAATAAATGAAATAAAGACCGATCACAAAGTTTCACATTGTGAAACAATCCGAAATAAATTGATACTATTATCAAATGAATCCAGTTAAATATCTCTTTGAAGAAATAGTTAACAAGGGTTAATAAAACAATCACCTTGGCCCCAGCAATGCTGCTAATCCGATTTGGGCTCTGATTCGCCTCATTAACCAGAACAGAGTTACTAGTTTTGTCTCCTATCTAAGACGTGTTGTGTATGCCTTATTGACATAATCACAATAGATTAGTATCTCAGTCTCACATACAGAATTACCAGAGGCATTTCCAACAATGTATCGATTCTGATCTTTTCCAACTTTCCTGTTGGGGTTTATTTTACGATCTGCGCTTTTAAGCAGTGCAAATAAACATTAAACAGTGAAACGTTAATCTGCCAATAAACTACTTTAAATAAATATTAAGGATATTTTAACCGTTAATTCACCTCGAATTATTTTCGGCATTACAAGTCTTGATGAGAGAACTTTGTTCGCTCACAAAGTTCTCTGGCATTAAAGCAAATTTTTAAGAGGCATTTGCAGCAGCAAAACGTATGTTGTAGCTATTTCTTCAAAAGTGGCATTTTAATTGAGATCGTGTAACTGAATAAATGTAGCCTTCGTTAATTAACATCTTTTGTCAGACTTGCCCCTAAATTGTTGAGCCGAAATATACATGTCTGTGAGGTCGAGGGGCACTTGTACCAACATAGTTCTCAAGCATTGTTCAAGAAAATTGAGGTCATGTTATTTTAGCCTGTAAGATGCTTTAAAAATGGAGCTCAGATGTTGCTCTGGGCTTCAGCGGATAAGCCAGGATATCCTTGGTCAGAGACGTCTGCGAGTCCTGGGTTGTGACATGATCATAGAGTGTCTTGACGCGTCTTCGCCCACCAGGGCGGCCCGCTCCTGCCCTGCCTTGTGCTGTTCTGCTCCGATCTCTGCTTACAGAAGCCTGTGATCAGCAGTAACACACTGAAAGCTAATGTCCTTTTCCAGCCAAAGTCGGCAGCCTGCTGGGATGGCAGACAGGGTTGGACTGACACTGTGCCAGGGGATGGGAAGGATAAACTCTTATCGGTCGACTAAGACAGCGGCGCCCTCAGTATCAGCTCTCTCCTTCTCAACCCTAAAACACATAACACTGGTGAGAGAGAAGTGCAAAGTGTGAACTTGTATAACATGTAGAACATTTGTGAAGGCCGAGCAGTACCTGTTAAACTCTACCTCCGCTAAAAAGGTTTGACTGCAAAAACTGAAATGCCATTTTCAACTTTCATTCATAACTGGCAAATTTTGCGTTCCCCATACTAGTTTTCAACTGAAGAAACAATGTTTCGTTAAAACGTGATTTATTCCTTTTTCTGGCAAGCAAAACTTCGCTTTTCTGCAAGCAACGATAAAATTCCTGGTTGGTAATGAATGTCGAAAAGAGTGTTTTTTCAGATTTTACGGTCCTTCACTTATTTATTGTGTGTATAAGGAGTGAGGAGGGTAGACTTAGGCTGTCTCCATTTCTCTCCTGTCCTGTAATTAAAACTGTTGCACAGTTAGGTAAAGCACCATGGTGCAGTGAACCCCCTTCACTGAGCAGCCCTGATGAGATCAATGTGGCTTTCTCTCCAGCTATGCATAATCCCATTGTAGAGAGGAACTATATTCCCTGTAGGCTCATGGGAAGATCTTTGGGAACATGGGAGGCATACTCTGGCTGTCCCAATTAGTAAGGAAGAGGGGAGATGCTGAGAGTCTGTCAGCTTAAGCAATGCCTGTTTTGATAAGGCAGCGTCCTAATCATGCTGGTCTCCATATGTCAGAGAGGCCGCTGGGATGCCTGGCTTAAATCACATGCTTTACCACAGCCGTGTTCTGACTGATAATACACAAGGGCAGAAGCTGGTCTGTGGTTCAGTTTTGGCTCTGCGTGTTCTTCCCATGTGGTATAGCATGTGTGGAATATATGTGTTCTCCCTGAGTGGCTTAGTGTGTGTGGAATATGTGTGTTCTCCCTGAGTGGCTTAGTGTGTGTGGAGTATGCGTGTTCTCCCCATGTGGTTTAGCATATGTGGAATATGTGTGTTCTCCCTGAGTGGTTTAGTGTGTGTGGAGTATGCGTGTTCTCCTCATGTGGTTTAATCTGTGTGGAGTATGCGTGTTCTCCCCATGTGGTTTAGTGTGTGTGGAGTATGCGTGTTCTCCCCATGTGGTTTAGTGTGTGTGGAGTATGCGTGTTCTCCTCATGTGGTTTAGTGTGTGTGGAGTATGCGTGTTCTCCTCATGTGGTTTAGTGTGTGTGGAGTATGCGTGTTCTCCCC
>JABJVR010000013.1:6077610-6097237 GCA_025773905.1 Chitala chitala
ATGTGGTTTAGTGTGTGTGGAGTATGCGTGTTCTCCTCATGTGGTTTAGTGTGTGTGGAGTATGCGTGTTCTCCTCACGTGGTTTAGTGTGTGTGGAGTATGCGTGTTCTCCCCATGTGGTTTAGTGTGTGTGGAGTATGCATGTTCTCCCCATGTGGTTTAGTGTGTGTGGAGTATGCGTGTTCTCCCCATGTGGTGTAGTGTGTGTGGAGAATGTGTGTTCTCCCCATGTGGTTTAGTCTGTGTGGAGTATGTGTATTTTCCCCATGTAGCTAAGTGTGTGGAGTATGTGTGTTGTCCCCACTCACACATGTTGGTTTGCCATGGTCTGTTCCCACAGTGCAGTAAAATGTGCAGGTCAGGTCTACTGGAAACCGAGAGCTGGCATGCGTGCGACCTGCTTGGGTACTGCCTGAGTGTGATAGTGTAACGCTTCCAAGAGGGCGGACGTTACAGATAGCTTCCATACCACCTGCAACTGTCTGGGCAAAATAAGTACGGAATTAATTTTTGACAATTATGTTCTTGCTGTTTTTTGTTCATGTTTATGGATTGGAAGACATTTGGCAGATTGAAATGCAATGCCTAGTCACACACATGATAAAAAAACATTCAAAAGATAAATTGCCTAATACTGGGAAAACCTTTTTTTGTAACAACATAAATTATAAAAATATGACTATAAATGTTTGGAGCTGGTACAAGCCTGAAAGCTCACCCCAAGACAATTCCAGCCCTCCCAGACAACTTAATTACTTTGATTACTGCTCAATAAAATTTTAAGAACATTTTACGGAGATCCATTGTATACATACGAAAGTGCTGTATTACCACAGACGATTATTTTTTTTCTCCCATTATGACAACATACGTTGTTGTACTCACATTCATCTTCAGTAAATGTAACCACGTGTTTTAAAAAATTATAAAAAAAATTATAAATTTAGAGTAAAACCTATTTGAATGAATTCTGTCAAGTGCTTCACTAGGTTGAGTCTGAACCCGCCTACGACAATGCCATTTTAGCTTCGAAACCACGACACACACACACACACACACACACACACACACACACACACACTTTTTTTTTTCTTGTGATGGAACTTCCCTAACTTTTAACATTTAAAAATTTGGTCTGTATAAAATGGAAATTGGGGACTTGTGCGCGCACTCGCAGGGCCTAGGTGTGAGAATTCACATGGAGATAACATGTTTAAAAACTGCATGTGGTCTAACGGTAGCTGTTGGGCAATCTGGTAGGGAAAAAATGCGGGTCATTTGCTGTCGGGATTTTTTAGTGTAGGCTATTGTAAATTTCCCTTGGTGCATTTTGTTTGTGGTTCATAGGCATCCACTTCATCTAATAGTCATTAACATCCATTAGACTCGTTTGAAGTGGCTGCACTCTTTTGTCCTTTTGCTAAAGAATCAATATGAAATACAATGACTTCTGACGCCAGGGGAGGACGCGTAAAACGCGCCTCACAGAGCTCTCCTTTTGGAATAGCCCTTCAATGGTAATGGAGATTTCCAATTATTCGTTTTAACGCGTTTTTCAGGAAATAGGATGGTTCCTGTTGTCTCCGGAATTCAAAAGGGAGCTGATGGTTTATTTGAAGGACCCACACCGTTACACACTCGCTAGTCAAGTGCCATCAGCAAACACAATTTTTAGAAGGTATTTCCAAATTAAGGATAACTAGGTGTGTTGCAGTCCTTATTTTTGTCATCTCCACCATAAGATCGTTACTTTGTTACGTGTTGGCAGATCACGTACGAAAAGGTTGAAGAATTTAGTAAATTAACTTAAAATATACCAATCGGATGACAAAAATCACCCATCTGCGGAGACGCAAAGAGAAGCGGATTTAAAGACGTGGGTAAATGGTGAGAAGGCGCTTATTCTCACGGCAGTGGCGTGAAAACAGCAACGTGCTATTTTTGCCATGTCATTTCCACGGGGTGAAAACTTCCAGGTTTTTAAGCGATATAGATTAGCCGATCACACTTAGGTCTTGAAAAACAAAATGGTCAATTAGTTTATTTATTAACGTCACCCGAGTGATCCATAAATCACGCTTCTTTACTGGGGTTTTGACCGACGAAATTTTTATAAATAACCTTTGTTGTGTTTTTTAAGAACATGAACAAACTTTAGACGATGTTTCGTTACGCTCGTGTTACAAATGAAAACTCATTCAAATATAAAATCCTGTGTTAACTTCCCAGCTGGAAATAAGTAGTATGGAACGACCACAAAGTAGCCTACTTTTTTTACACTTAACGAACAGCGTTTAAATCCCTTTCTAAACTTAAAAGTAGGCTACAAATTTAATTATGAATTGTATGAAAAATCTAACGTCGGGTGTTTAAATGCAGCACATATATCAAAATTGCGCATTTAAGACGTATTTTAAAATTCTGCACGCTGCTGTGTGGGTGTGTGTAGATGTGTGCACCTTAAAATGAACTGCACGCTTTATGTCGTGCTTTCTGCATAAGTACTTTTTAGGGTGACAGATAGGGTGAAAAGAGGAAAAAATACACATGGTGCAATAGTTACTGAACAGAAAATGCTAGGGTTATATTAAACAGACACGTCTGATCATTCGTAATTTTTTTTTAGGAAATACAGGTAATTAAATACATAGAGTTTATGTTTACGAATATATGTAAAATGACGGAAAGCCAAGCAAAAACTGATATCTTACCTGATCATTATAATTTTTAAATTATGAGTGGTTTATTATGAATTGGTTAGTAGACCCTGTAGAGAAACAATTTTGCCATTTTAAAAGTGGTTAGTAAGCGTGCGTTACTAATTGTAAGTGGGAACACGAAAATTTGGTAAATTTTCATAAGAAAACATTTAGATGGAAATTAGTTGATGCATTTTACCGTCTGCAGGAATACACGTTCACTGTTAAGCATTACTTAAATAAACATACAACCAACTTCCCTTTTCTACCAGCCACATATAATCTTATTACATATTTAATTTATGATGTTCAACAAAATTTTAGAGTTTTATGCCAGTCTCTTTGCCAGTTACTTGAGTTGATGTTATAAATTGTTAAATTTACATATTTAACAGACACTTATAACACTTAACAGCAATATTGGTTCCCTGCATTTAATCCACACTGCTGGGGGAGGTACTGGGCAGCCACATGCAGTGGCCAGAGAGACAGCATTTCAGTGCCTCAAAGACCCACCTGGCAGCTGCGCAGGGTTTTGAGCCTGGCAGCTTCTGCATCCCAACCTGATGTTCTAATCATTGAGCCACCAGGTTGCATGCATATTCACAAACAGTACTTTTGAGATGTTCTGTTTTTTGACATATTTATTTAAAGATTGGGGTGGAGAAACGCTACCCTGCTCCAACGAGGCCAATCCCACAGAGGTGAACAATGGGCCCATCTGTGAGGGGGAGCGACATAAGCGCGGGGGGCCACATGCCCAATTGTGATTTCCAGTACTTCTTCAGGCCTGTGATTTGCATCCACTTACTCAGGTGTTGGGTGTTCTTAGCTGTATAAACAGACAGTCTGTAAGAACACACACTGCTGAAGCCAAGCCTCTGAGTTCAGGAAGGTGACTCACACTCATTTCATTTCATCTCATCTCATCTCATCTCATCTCATCTCATATTTCATTAAATTTCATTTAATTTCATTTCATCTACTGTAATTCTGTGCACGCTTGTGTGCCAATGGTTTGCATGCCTTGTTGGCAGAGCCATTTTTTAATTTGCTTTGCTGAAGACAGGTTGGATTATACAAAGTGGAATTTGTACCAGACCAACTGTCATACTGTAGTCCAGAAGCGTGTCTTTCCATACAGGTAGCAGCTCGTCGGACAGGCCTTCCGTTTTCAGCAAGGACGACTTGGCTAAAAGGAAAAGAAACAACAGTTGAAAGAAACAACCTGTACTACGTAGTCTCAGGACTTTAGGCCTATAGTATTTGATAGTGCGTTGATGAAGTTAAAGTGACACCATGTGGTGGTTTTGAGTACGGTCAGAATCAAAGTGTGTTTCAGCATTAAAACCCTGACGTTTGCAGTTGCTGCATGTAACAATATTCCGCAACTGACAACAGCACAGAGAAAGAAAGTTAAAAGTGTTTGGTAATAATATATTAACAAGTATGTCACTTAATTTAGAAAATTACGATCACTATATCATATTGTATGTTTAACTCATAGTTTAATGCCATATGACATGTTTATTACAAAGTAACAAATTGCGTTATTTGTGTAGTAATAAATTTTGTAGTACTGTATTTGATTTTCGCGACAAACGTTCAGCTCCCATTTAACCACCAGGGTGCAGGATATGGCTGCGAAAGGAGATTAACGCCTGCACTGCATTAACGCCTGCACTGATTACGCCAAAATCAGTTTTCATGTAATTTAATTAATTAATTTCTAACAGTAATTACTGCATTAGTACATAGTCATCTGAATGTCCTATATTTCTGTGCATACTACTTAACGGTGTGTTAACTGGCAACATATTTCTGAAAAATAATGTTCAGAATTCAAAGTTAAAAGCTACGTTAGTCTGTGTATTAACAGTTTGTACACCAGTAAAATTAAACAGCAAAACCTTAATTTGTATGTTTGCTTTAGTCTACTTTAGAACAGTGTTTAAAAGTTGACCCTCAAAGCAAACATTAAAGGTATATAGAGTTATTCATTGTCAAGTTCACTAAACGGGTCGCTGAATTGGGTTACTAATTACAGAACAATCCCGGGGGAGAAACCGGATACGTAGGAAATTAACCACGTTTTAAAACACAAACTGCGCGGTAGGATTTATTTCGAGTACAGTGACACAACGTGAACAAGAGGTCCCTGCCTTTTAAATTTTGATTGTTGCATCTCACTTACCTTTAATTAAGTAAAGTTTTTAAAAGACATAAAGAGAATAAAATGTAATTATTTTGTTCAATCATTTTTTCATATTCTTTCTGGATAAGGGGACCTAAAGCCTGTTCCAGGCAGCGCAGGGAACACGATTGAGAACAGCCGAAATTAGGCACCAACGCACTGCAGTGCTAAGTGAAAAATAACTGAATACAATAGATATACACACTTATTACTTCTCAGTGCATCAGTTATTGTCATTATATTTTTAAGCTTATATTTTTAAATGCTTTATGTTCACATGACTTATATTTTGAAATTATGTTAACGTGTATTTTTTCATTTGCATCGATTCTGTCAGGTGTGATTATCCGTTTTAGAGCTGTAGTATCAGTCCGTATGTTATGATGACCACGCATGGTGGTCACGTGACCACGGTTGTGCGTCACTGTCGCCTCTCGCCTTGGATGCCCGACTCGTGACTTGGTGATTCTGATTTTGTTGTTAGAGTATGAACGTTATTAACAAGCGTATGTCATTGCTACAAGCCTCATAAAATATCTGCCTGGGAAAATTTGAAAGGCTATCGTCTATAATTGCCGTACAGTTGTACAAGTATAGTCATAATTACTAAACACAAACGTATCTGCGATCCCATTGTACTGCTGTGTGGTTGACCACTTTCTTAAAGTTTGCGGCATTGTTGCACATAATTTATAGTTAAACTGTCATACTTGTAATTACTAATCAAACAACAGCAAACAGTAACGACGACAACAACAACAACAGTAATAATAATAGTAATAAATGTTTAAAAACAAAACTATTGAAGAGACAACCTTAAAATGTAGCATGTTTAAAGAAAAGACGCATCTGCTGTTAAGGGCTTTTCGTTACCATCTAAATAGCAGCATATATTAAATACTGCTATTCCATGTTTCAATGCACAGTCACTGGAGGCAACTGACTGTACAAACTGTATGTAGCATACAGAGATGTTTCTGTTTTTCGTTATAGGCCCTGTTGGCTACGTATTGTTATTGTACATTGTGATCTGCTGTGAAAGGTACTTGTCTGTTATTGATAGTTTTCATTGCTTATTTTGTGTCTGTTTACATTTATTGCCATTTGTTATTTTTCATTTGTACTTTTCATTGTTTCTTCCCCGTTATATTGTTTCCTACCCATGTCTTACAGCCAGGGTTTTACAGAGAGAACCGCACAAGACCTCCAATGCCCACGTGTACCTGCACATGTGCACGTGGCGTATAAAGATGTTGAAATCTTGAAATATATTGTTAGCTGGTTTGTTAGCGCCTGGATCTTGTGGCTTTTTGTTGTGCATCACTGTGAAGTCGCTCCAGTTCCTAACTAAGAAGTTTTCCACAGCTCCAGGTGCTTGCTCCAACCTTTCCGACAGGTGTTGGTGTCCAATCAGATTGCTCCAGTAGGGTGCTGCTTTGCTCCATTTTCAGTCGCGCGACTCTTCTCAGAGCCTTCGCCACTTAACAACATAGCGGCACGTGTATACTCGCTGAATTGTCTGTGTCCGTCTTTTTAACACGTAGCTTTTTTCCCCCAACTATTTTGGATGAATAATTTACTTTGCATGCACTGAAGAGTCGTAGGGAAGTATTTTATTAAGCATTTACCGGGATTTTACCTGATTTAGGCAATGTTTCCACCGGGTGGAAAGCGCTGCTTCACCATAGAATCTTTAGTGTCTAAGGAGAGTCCAAAACCGGCGGAGAATCTTGTTCCACAAACTCTGTTAAATTATTCCACCTCACAAGAGGCCTTCGTGAATAGACTCCAAGGTCCAGCCAATATTTCGTTGAACCCGAGCCCGGAATTTATCTACCCCGAGACATTGAACTATCCCTCACTTACATTACATCCACACCATCTAGGAGGGTCACACCTCCAACACCCTCTACCTTTCTTTGGAGTACAGGAACGCGATCAGCTCAGTTTCTATCCCTGGGTGTTACGGAACAGATTTTTTGGCCACAGAGTTCAAGGTAAACGTTAACTATCACATTTTTTTTTATGTGCGACTCACCTTTAAGATGTTATAATAATAATCGTAATTGTATAATAATAATATACGTCTGGGCATACGGAACAGTAATTCTGTGTGTGCGTTTTGTTTTCGTTTTGTTTTCGTATTACGATTTGTATTTTTGTGTACAATTGTTCGCGTTTTACACTTACGAAATAATAAAATAATAATTTAGTAATGATGAGATCTCAACTACCATCACCTATCAGTTAAGATATGCCTTACCTTTGTTAATAAAACAAAACAGATCGCAGTTTACATAGATTAAAGCGAGGAGTAAATTGAACTTCATTATTATTACAACTATTGTTAGTTTTTAATTATTATAATGATAGTAATTGAGTATTATTTGGAGTTAGTTATAAGTAATTAGTGTCCAGAGACTGGCGTTAATGTACAGTAACAATGCGGCTTTACACTGCGTGTTCAATTATTGTTGTAAGGTTTATTCAGTTTCAGAAACTGGGGCTTTCATGATAGTATAATTAGATCTGAGGACTACAACATTATATAATGGGGTATAGTAGTATTCCCTCTTAATTGCTTGCTTTGAAAATAAGATGTTTTAGTCATAATATTTAGAGGTTATTTCATAATCCTGTTTATAGTTACGTTGCGAGATATATATAGTGTGCATACACACTGTGTTTCTCAACGTAACTATAAACATCGGTATATTATCGTTACAAATTTGGACACGCATATGGTATTGCAATTTTTATATTTCAGCAATGCATGAAGATTTTGTAGTGTGGGGTTTTGTTTCTTTATAGAAGAGTGTTAAATTTAATTTATTATCAGCACATGTGAGCAATTCGCCCGGAGTCATGCCTGCTCCGGAAACCAGCTAGTGCAGGTTAGGCAGTAGTTTTGCCACAAGCGGTGATGAAGCTGTCAGATTAGTCTCAAGATGTTGATTTGATGTTTTTACAATTCAGGTTTTAAACAGGGTGCACTCACACCTGAAAAACTAAAGGTTGAACCCTAAACGCGAGTAGACTAGATTATAGTCCTAAACGAGATCTGGGCGGTTTAAATACTTTTTTAGTATGTATCACGTCCCAGATTCTCCAGCAAACAATACTACTGCTCCGCGATTAATTTTCTTTAATAAATGTACACATCTATATGTTTACTTAGACAAAATTTCTTGACAAATGTACTTATGATGATTATCAATGTGTTTATGTTTCTAATGTATTTCACTTGTCATTGTATTATTTGTTTGAAAAACTGTAGTTGAATCACCTAATTTCGTAAATAAATATAAACGTACAATCCTCGGTCATAAGCGAAATCTTAATTATGTTTTTTTTGCACGGATTCACTGAAGGCTTTCTTGTACATAACTATTTTAAATGTAAGATATATAATTACGCCGGACTTGCATCCGAACTTGCGAACTAGCCGAGCAAGAGGTATTTACTTTGTGGTAAATTGTTCTATTTACTGTTCAGCTATTTAATTAGATTAAATCAGCCAGAAGACACATCATTTCTATTTATTGTATCGCGACCAAATAATGTTGATGGCTTTTGGTATACTATAGGATGTTTTTTACATTAAATATTTATTTCAGTAAACTATTAAAAATAAGAATATATACGCGCAGAATAACGTTACAGAGGTAATTTCCTTAAAGTTCATGGGTACTGCTATGATCACATAGGCCCTACAAAATACACAAAGAAGTGTTTGTCGCGACCTTCCACGGGTCTTGCAGTATTTATTAAGTCACAAATTTAAGTACGATGTTTTCATTTTCAATTAAATAATTAATAAAATGGTAAAATAAGTTCCCCCAAGGTGTGATAGATTCCAGGCTCCATCTCCGTGAGATGAAGCCATGCACAGAAACTAACGGTGTGTGTAGTAACTGTTTATTTTCTCCATCTTAAGTCTATCTGTAAAGAAAATATTTTCTTTGCCTTAGATGTAGGCAGGTCCTTTAATGACTTCACGTCCCTCCCTATAGCTGATTTATAACTGCCATTCAAAGGCTGAGACCTCCGTTCTACGTTTAAAAAAAACGTTATAGTTTAGGTATTGAGGCTATGTATTATGAAGTGATGTATGAAACACCACATCTGGTGTTCATATAGTATAATTAGATTTTTATAGCTATTTTTTGTTGTTATTACTATTATTTATTGCAAAAGTCTGTTAGAAAAACTGTAGTCTGTATAATCATACAAGTATATTGCTTAGTTTTGTTCAAGCTAAAATTTTTGTTTAGTAGCCTATCAGACAGAGGAATATTAATTTCTGGACTCATAAATTTTGTATAGCTACAAAAATACAGATAGAATATCTGCTAGTAACCAAAGTCATTATACTATTTACACGTCAATAACTGCAAATAATGTGTAAATCACAATTTTATCACCATGGATTTCACTTGACACTGTAGGCTACTTAATAAGCTGTTAGCATGACAGTTTATTAGTGCATCACCAGCACTGTGTAATTATTTCAAATTATTTTGAAAGGCGTCTTTACTTGTGCGTTTTCCAGCTCTTTTACGACACACTTCCTTAAACAATTACAAAATCACATCTTTCTCGACAACAATGTACTTTCAAAGTTACCGTGAATTGTTAGTCTACTGTAATTGCGATTATAGATACATTTTGATGAAAAAGTAAAATTTATTTTATTTTAAAATCTGGAGAATTGATAACGTGATAAAGTTAAGGACAAATAACAAATTACACGTGTACAAAAAAAAATGTACCAGGTACTCAAATTAATTATGTGACTAATTATGAAGGGGACAAAAACATGTAAAAGAAAAATTACAGAAAAAAAAAATATTTATACCTAAAAGGCCTTTAAGGCTCTCAGGTAGTCCATAACATCTTGATCATTTCAAAATCATGTGGGAGATGGGTGAAGCTATGTTCATATAGGCCCTAGGACATTAAAGAGCACTAGGGTGCTTCCCCCATGAGTACGGCGGGGGGGGGGGTCTCCCAGGCAACTGCCCTGACTCGCAGTGTGACTGTGTTCTCAGGAGACTGCTTATCCCCAGAGAGCCTGCTCCTACACGGCCCTTTCTCCAGGAAGCCCAAGCGGATACGGACGGCCTTCTCCCCGTCCCAGCTCATGCGACTGGAGAGAGCTTTTGAGAAGAACCATTACGTCGTGGGGTCTGAGAGGAAGCAGTTAGCCAATAACCTGAGTCTATCGGAAACTCAGGTAACTGTCTGAACTGCTGATTTACAGTACAGGGAATACACTTGTTATAATTTTTATATGCACTGATTGAAGTGACCTCTTCACTTTTACATGCTGAGCTGAGATGCCCATCTATGTCTTTTAATTTAAATATCTGTATTGCCAAAAGAAAACCCAACGATCATATATAATGTTTTTCAATACCAGGGTTATTGATACTGACTGACATCTGAAATTTCCCAGACTTACTCATCATATTTAAGCAAAAACCAAACCTGAATATTTAATTTGACTATTGGAGTTCTAACATTGTCATTCTGGTATTATGGCTGATGAAAATTCTTACATACAGTAAGGAAGCTACATGGTAACACCTGTGTTTACTTTTATAAACAAACACAGCTAGAGGATATCAAGGTGCTTTCAGAGTTTTTTTTTTATACATAATTTTTTCCATGTAAGAAATGTACTGTAGATTTTAAAAGATAGTCATCTTCGATACTGCTTAATCCCGTTAAGGGTCATAAGGAAGCCTGGAGCCCATCCCAGATGACACATAGGGCGCAGTGCAGGGGACACACAGGGGAGAACATGCAAACTCCACGCACACAGATCCAAGCGCAAATCGAACCCTTAGGCCTGGAGGTGCGAGGCGACAGTGCTAACCACCGTGCCACCTTATCTTAATGGATAATAAACACCAATGTATAGCGATTGCTGACAATGCATTTCTGTCCTGAAGGTATCATGACCCTGCCTGAGGTTACAGATAACAGAGGCTACATAAGTGAAGCTGGTATTTTCTTTTAGCCTGGAATTACTTATGTTAATTATGTTAAATACATCCCAATAGGGAACACAATGCATGTGCAGTGTCATGATGGGCAGAAAATGATGTCAAGGTCTGAATTTAGGGAAAGACCTAATTGCCGCTGCCACCAGCCTGATGAGAGATGTTTAAATCATTGAATTGTCTCATCCTCGTCTTAATGTTTTGAACGAAACCATGATGTGCTAGTCTTGTTAATTTTCTAAAACAACAAAATTAGAAACTAGTGACTTAATAAACAGACATCACAACAGTTTAGCTTAGTGTGACGTACATTAGCTATCATAGGTCAACATGCCATTCTGCACTATTCAACAAAAATGCAACATTGAAAACTTATAAACACGTTATCTAACATTACTAGAAAGCTACTAACATTTATTACTGTATAGTATAATATTGTTTAATGAAACACAGGGCTGGAAGCCAAATCCAGTTTAAAAACAATAATTAATACTGATTTAATTACCTAATTGCCTACACAGTTATCATTATTATTTTTTATATTTTTTTTTACATTACTTTTGTTTCTATAAGGATCTTAAAACAACTAAAATAAATTAAATAAACTGACCAGGGAGAGAGCTAAACCAGCTTCAGATTAATTTCAAATAGTGTTTAAAAATCTAACCTGCGTCGCAGCAAAATGGCCGAAACAGCAAGACTGCTCAAACGCACTCATGTAAGGCGCTGGCCAGCCTTTTATTTCAGTAGGATGCGCGCAGACATTCGATACGGCACACAGGATGCAATGTCTTCCTCTGCTTGCGGTAGACCTTGCTGGGCTGACCAAGCATGACAGTACACTTAACGAGAAAGTCAAGGGACACCATGCCAGAGATTGTCTAACTGTAGAAGAAACCTGTGGCATTTCTAAGCACAGAGGCTGTAGGTGTGCCACAGGAACGGGCAGTGAGGCTGTTGTAATGTAAATGGCAGACTGGTGTTATTAATGGTGCCCATTTTTGGACTGAGTAAACACAGCAGAAATCGTAAATCTAGGATTTCAGTGGTATAGCCAAAGTAGTCCAGACCTTCACTGTGTAACGGTAACTACTGTCTATTATTTTTTGTATACATTGCTAAATTTATACACACAAGGGATCATCATCCAGTCCTCTCATAAATTATGCTCTCATGATTTACACAAGAACATGTGAAAATGAAATTTCTTCAGTCCCCTGTGTTGAGTTCATTAAGTACGTGTTAAACTGTTAAATGGGGAGAACTCACTCTAAAGAAAATTAGTGCACACTTCAGTATCAAACACTGCAAAACCTGGTGTTTTAATACAGCTGGACTGTTGGTTTATAAATGGAAAAAGGTCTTTAAATATAACATGAAAGTTTCAAAAACAGAATACTGGTGACTATCACCGTCTTCATTTGAAACTAAGAGTTATATGAAACTGAGGTGAAACAATAGGAACCACACAATTCTTTCAAGACTTCATCTCTCTCTCTCTCTCTCTCTCATACACATGTGAACAGTTGCTTCAATGATCCAGTCTGTCAGAATGAGCTGATCGAGAAATGCATTTTTGAAACCTTTTATTTTACATTCTAAACCACTTCACCTTATTAGCAGAACCAAAAGACAGAAAATAACCAAAAAAGAACCAAAAATATCCAGTATATTTTTTGTCACTGAAAAATACTAATATCGGTACAGTTCTAAACACACTGATGTAAGAGTGTGACATCATGGTGTCTTTAAAGTCTCAGTGACACAAAACAACCCAGCAGTGGAATCAATGATGAGATTATCTCAATAACATATTTTACGCCTTTATTCCTGCTCACAAGGTTTAAAGATATAAATAACCTTTCAAGGACAATGACTGTGTAAATTCTGTCCTCTTCTAAATTAGAAAAAAAAAACCCTTATTGACCTTTGTTACCTTATAACAGTAGTTCTGAGTATTGCTATTTTCATGTTACCAACACCCACTGGAAACAAAAACAGGGCCTCTGTATTCAACACTGGGCACCCCACCTCATCTTCACTGGACTTCCTGTGCCCCCAGGTGAAGGTCTGGTTCCAGAACCGGCGGACGAAACACAAGAGACAGAAGCTGGAGGAGGAAGGTCCGAGCGGGCAGGAGAAGAGCAGGGCCAACCACCATGTGAGCATGTGGAGACTCGCCACCGGACAGGACATGCAGGGCCACGTCGACGTGACGTCAGACGACTAGGTGGCCAGCGCGCGGCTGCTGTCGCGGCCCCCACACCCTGCATCTTATTTATTCTGTGGACCGCATGGTCTCGCCTGCAAATCTACGGCCAAGCGGCCAACTCCAATATTCTGCCCAAATTAGATTAGATTTAGGTCCCTGCCTTTGTGACAGGTTAAACATACACTTTCCACCGTTTCCTTCAAGTTCACTGCAAACTTCTATGCAACTTTGTGAGTATTCACAGATAATTTGGGAAATATCAAAGTGTAATTTGTTTTATTATATCTTTTTATTTAATTGAACTGATTAGAATTGTATTTCAGAACACATGAAAGCTGTTTCCCTGGCCATAGGTGTAATGTAAAAGTAGCTCGTATCTACTGGGTTCTTAAGGGAAATCCTTAGCACCATATCAATCCCTCTAGTTTGGGAAACCTGTTCTGATAATTAGATGAGCTTCCAAAAAGTAACAAATACTCCAAGAAGACGGGTGGCTTTCTAATCCAGGTTAGAGGCCTGCCGATATAAAATAAAATTTCTTAATTAAAAAAAACGTATGAGAGCAATAAATGTTTTCAAACACATGGAAGGGGAATAAGTTTGCATTCGTGTTGTTCAACTAGCTGAGTTGCAGTGAGGCCTACATCTACCAGCAATGACTCTCTAAAGCAGTTAAAGACACTCACAACAAACAATAATACTTGGTCACCAAGCCAACCATAAGGTAAACAGCCTAGTACTTGTGCAGGTTTTTATACATTTATGTCAGTCTAATTATATTCTGGATTTCCATATTGTTGCAGAAAGCCATATTTTCATGAGCTTTGGTGACCTAAGATAATTTACCTGTTTCATCAGGATTCTATCCCACCACCAGAAGTGAAACATTTTTTTTCCTGTTTTTCCTGAGACAACTTGAGGTGCCAGTTAGAAGCAGATCTTGCATGTTACCCACGATGCAACCTGCTGCATGGTTTACACATCCAGGTGAAGTGCCACTGGGTATCGGTGGTGCGAAGACCACCGCACCAACCTTGCTGCCGTTTGCTAGACGAGGGCAGACATGCATACGGCACCCCTCAGACATGCTGCTGAACTGGAGCTCACCCCTTCCTGAACACCGGTTACAGCGTTCAGCCCTGTGACTCCAGAGCTCCTTTTCCCTGACAGTAATGGTCCTAGATGACCATCCTGTTCCCCTTCACTGATTATACCTGCTGTTTACTCTGTTTTGGGGGATCCCAACCTTTTTTTCCCCCCCACGTGACTCTTGAACTTCTTTAAACAATTTTTTGGTACAAGTCCCCCTGGTAGTTTTGAACGAGATTTTCTTGATGAACGGCATATTGAATATCTAGGGATAAATCAATAAACTTAAAATTTCCTCCAAATTAGTGTTAGTTTTATTCAAAATTTTGCAACATGCAGCGACACTGCATACAAGGCTTTACGGACACATCCATTAAAAGCTGGTATTTTAGCCCTTGAACTTTTGCTGCCATTTTAAACCAGATGACTAAATTAAGCTAGTTTCTGTTGCCAGCTTTGAACGTTGGGTTCCAAGTGTCTTCCAAGTGTCGCTGGGTTCATACATACATTCGACAGCAGCCCCCAACAAATAAAGCGTTTAGGCAGAGGTTCAGCTCTAGGTGCAGATAAACCCATACTTTAAATTCTCCTAATTTACTTACCCAGTTTTGTGTTTTGCTGGCTGACTAGGACCTTCTGACATTTACTTGTTCGGTAGAGGCCTTTATCCAGAGTGACTTACAAATGAGTAAAGGTACATGTGCGCGCTTGAAACGAAGCCCGACAACACCTGAGAATCTAGCAAACAGCAAGCGCTTCGCTGCAGTCAAAAGCAAGACAGGAGTCCAAATCAACTAAAAGCCAAAAATTCAATTATAAATAGCAAATTAGCAATAACATGTTTCTTTAATTTTTAAGGACTGACTAATGTTACTAGATTCTAAAAACACTGTTTTAAACACAATGCAGCAATAGTGAGTTGTGACCAGATAACGTTTATGAAACATCAAACGATATTATTTATTAATAAATGTTCACAAACCCCCTGCAGCACCCTTACAAACCCCCTGAGGTTTGCCAACCCAAGGCTGAAAACACTTGCTCTATTTAACTTCCTGTAATTACAAGGATCTTAAACCGTGTTATAAGATTTTGCAGAAAGAATGCCGATGCCCCATAACATCAATCTGGTCAAAATATGAGAAATACGCAATAATGAAAAACACAAGGAAGAGACAGAAACAAAGGAACAGTAGAAATATATTGCTTCACATTAATACATTTTAAGACAGCTGCTTGTCATTCAATGTTAATACCCATCTGTAGTTGGACCAATATACTTAGTTGAGTGCAAAACATATTACCACATCTTCTGGCTACCACAAAAAACAAAAGTAGATACAGGCTGGTTCTGTCCCTAAATTCAGTACATTGACATCTCTGAGTGTTTAAGATCAGTATGTAACACATTTAGCTTAAAAGAACATCAAAAAAGTGGTTAATGTTACAACTTATAGTATCTTCTTTTGTAAGATCATGCACATGAAAGCTTTATCGTAGCGACTGCAATACGATTAACATGACAACTTATTCATTTGCTTTCATTCTCACTGCAGGTAGTGGAACAGTCCACGCAGAAATGCAAAAGAAAGATTTAACAAGTGAAAAAAATATGGCACATCTATTAAGCTGTTAGGTGTACATTCAGTCTGATTTGCTAAATTTCCAAGCAGATGGTAGTTCAGCAAAGCGTAAGCAAAGATCACAATGAGAAGTTTAGACTTTCTGAGAAAAGAAAAGAAAAGAAAAAAATATATATATCGGTCATTTGTAATGAAGTCCTAAACACCTCCTTTATTTTACCTGACTAAAAATAACAGTAACGAAGCTATGTAAATAAATTCTTTCCTTTTTGAAAAATTAAAAATTTTGAAACGACAAAAAGACTTATTAGCAGTAACACATGCAGAACGTATGAATAGTGTTTTTACTCAGACTGCCCCAGCAGTTGATGTTAACGAAGGTGAAACAGCTGTGGGAACCCTCATCTAGATTTGGTACGAGTATGAATTTACCTTTTCGCTGTGAGCTTGCACAAGACAATATTCTCAAATAAAAGACGATGCTAAGAGGCGACGCACTGTAAAAATGCATGCGTGGGGAAAGCAACAACGGAGTGAATTTTCAAAATACTGTTTCTGCTCAAAAAGAAACTAACTTATCCCCATTGGAAAGGTCCCATTATTTAAGCTTATTGTTCAGACTTTAAAGTGCATTAGTGTGTGTAATTATACCTGAAAACCTGTGATAGATTAGATAGGGTAGGATAAGAGGATAGGTAGATAAACTAGATCAGACACTCTGTGACGAACAGAACCATAAAGGAACGATTGGACCACACCGCAGAAGTGGATCAAGTGCTTTAACCCAGTGGTGCCATTACAGATGCAGCGGGGTCAGTTGGTTTAACCACAGAACTCGGGGGGCTATTGCTGTTTTAAATCTACCTGTCTGCACCTCAGACCAGAAAGCACCTTTAGTGAATGCATAGCCGTCTAAAAGGTGCATCGTCAACGCTCGTGAAGCGTCCAAACGCACACGTGACCAGGGCGTCGATCAGTAGACGTGTGGGTTACGTGCACCGTGTTCTGTGGGAAGCACTTCACAGGCTCGCGCCCCTTTTCAAAATGGACATATCGCACCACTGGGCTGAGCTGGTTTATTTACACGCTGTTAAATACTGCCCAATATATTAATAATTAAAAAAAAAGTTTATAAAAAAAAAATCTAATTGAGGAAATATCATCAGGAGTTCATTTTGGCTCAAAAGTCTGTTATCCATACAACAATGTTTTTCTCTTAGAGACCAAGTTATAAGCATCTGCTTCCTGTTACTGTTTTCATTAAGTTCATTGTGTGCCCTTACGGTTTCCTGTCCTAAGTGACACCAATACAGTGCATTGATTAATTTGAAGTAATACTGACCCATGTAAGGCTGAAGTAACACCCACAGGTACTGGATGTTAGAATTTCACCCACAGAACTGTATCCCCCCCACCCACTGGTCCCGTTTTCCAATCCTACCCTATGAATCGCCAAACCCCAGTGTGCTGGTACCCTTTGGGATTTGAGTTCTTATCCAGTATAATCTGTTCCTGCTTAATGCTACATGATTGCTGCTGGAGAAAAAACACACTACTGTATATCACCTGCTGTGTTAATCCAAGTCTCACTTTAAAAGGCTTTAGGCTCTAAGTACCTGAACCTGGTGGGAGGCTAGCTGGCTAACACCAAAGCAACTGACAGGCAGAAAGAACCGACATCCGTTCTACCCTGTGTCTGTAGCCAGCAGCTACAGGCCCTTGTTGTAGGTCACCACCTTGCAGTCCGTCGCCATGGCAATCTCAGGCTCAAGTTGGGACACCTCGATCTGCGAAAAGACAGCTCAAAACTGTTATTAGCCTTCACTTGATGTACACAGTTTACGGAACATTTCTATTGGCTATGGCATATTATAAATATTTTCATAGTTCTTAGCAGTAGGGGCTGTAAGGTCTGTGAGCTACAGGCAGAGCTTTTCAGCCTGGTACAAGTGCATGGAACAGGGCCACCCTCACAGTGGCACAACGGAACACCTGACTAGTATCTGGATTTTTTAGCCTGCATACAAGAGCGCGTGTATGCGTGTGTCAGTGCGCGCGTGTGGCATCTCATTACCTGCCCCTACATAATGAGAGGACGGGAGTGTAAATGAGCACGACATCGCGGGTGTAAATTGCTTCTGTGAATTTGGGGAACGGTGCTCAACAGAGGGAGTCCCATCTGCCGGCTTGCCGGCATCCTGGGATGGGCCAGGGGAGCCCATTGAGTACTGGGACATCAACACACCATGTGATATGCCTACTCGGGACAGACCAACAAATTCTCTTAACTGATATGACTGATACAACATGTCCTCTGTGTTGCCTGGCAAACAAACTCCTAAAAGCTGCAAGTCCGTGCAGGAAAGTTGTGGAGGGAAAAAAAAAATCCTGGGAAAACGTATCAGGTGCAGGAATTTTACTACCGCTGGTGAGTAATACAAGAACATTAAAGTGTAAGAGAAGGTACCCATTGGCTAAATGACATCTATATTCCACAGTCCAAATACAAGGGGTCACACAACAACAATCTGCAACTCTTATCAGGTATGTCAACAGGAAGGGCAAGACTACCTGGGACATTTGCGGGAAGAGGCTTATGGCCAGGGGCAAGGCAAGGCCAAAGGCAGCCAGGCACACGAGGCTGTGGATGGGCAGCACCAACCTTTTATGGGTCTGCAGCAGAGGAAGTCTAGAGAAAACAGGGTGATACAGAAACACTAGTCAGACATGTACTTCAACAGCACCCCCGTGATGGGATCTGAGCATGTGCGGTGACCAGTCTGGACTGGGGCTAAACGCACAGGGTGGAAGCTAATGGCACACTCTCTGAAGCCTGGACTGCGAGGAGAAATCTAGCACATGGATAACATGGGGTCACACAGCCTAACAGGGAGACCAGCGCTGGTCAGCAGTAACCATTACCACGCTAGTCTGCATGAGCTGGCAAGCTGTTTCCAGTTTATTGGGATTAAGCCAAATTTAAGTTTGTCCACACGAGGGATATAATTAGTGTATTAGGTCAACAAGAAGTCAAACAAAGTTACTCGACACGTTCATCTCAATTTCAGTAAAGGATCGTTACTATACCCCAATGACTTGAGGTGGTCATCATAGTTACAATGCTTTAAGGAAAGATTAAAAAAAAAAAAAAAAATGCATCTTATTTTTTGTCATATGATCCAACTTCCTACAGGAGAAACAGCCTGCAGTGTAAAAAAAAAAAAAATCAGCTAAATGTCTAAATGACGAGGCAAGGATATGACCCCAGACTTCGGCTGCTTCATGACCAAGAAGGGAAGAACTGTTGGACCTTTGTGATATACACTCTGACCACTAATAAAATGTTCAGTTATAAACGCTGGCTGCCTAGAGCACCTTTGCCTTCATGTAAATGCTTCAGGTCCTTAATGCCTCACAGATCACAATACATAATGGTGTATTTGATTCAATCAATTCAATCAAAAAAGACATACAAGTTAGACTTTTTTTCATTTTATTACATTTTGGATACTGCAAGTGTCTGCAGCCAGCAGCTACAAGCCAGAGGAGGGATGGGTAGGAATTCTATCTGTACCAGCCCCCATCCGAAAGTGTGCAAATCTCCTTCAAAGTGTCTGCGGGACAAATAGGGATGGGGGGGGGCACTCAGTGGGACACCTGCAAATCGCCACCATTCCTCGCGACTAATGAAGAGGAGTTGCAGCTTAATGAAGAAGCCAATTAACACATATGAGGATAGTGTGGGACTGGGGTAGGTATAAACAGGAAAGAGGGGGAAATGAGTGTGCATTAGGACAGGCATGATACAAGAGTGAGACACCCTCAGAGCTTACAGTGAAAAG
>JABJVR010000013.1:6103655-6106155 GCA_025773905.1 Chitala chitala
CCCCCCCCCCCCCCCCCCCCCCCCCCCCCCCCCCCCCCACCCCCCCCCCCCCCCCCCCCCCCCCCCCCCCCGCCCCCGCCCGCCCCCCCCGGCCCCGCCCCGCGCCCCCCCCCCACACCAGCGCACACATATCCCATCGAGGTCAGCTTCATCAGGGCCACGCTAGGACCAGCTGGTGCTCCGGGTTTCTCAGAACATCCTTAAACAATACCGAATTTTAGTATTTAAGTCTGTCTCCAGTGTGGTTTAATTAGCAGACAGCAATTATATTAACCTGAACTGTTAGAGGCTGGACAATAGGATGCAGAACAGTAACACTATTTATCTGGGATGCCTGCACCCAGTTAACTTCTTTGGCATAATGTTCGTGATGCAAAACATAAGGGAAGGTCATAAATTTTTGATTTCCAGTTTTCTTCATAATAACACAATACACATTAAAAAATTACATTTAATGTAATACGTACAGGATATTTTTTATAGGTTAGAATGGTAATGCATTTATTACCCTGTTTCGGCAACGTCACTGTGTTGTCATAGGACCGATTCTGTGCACAATGGCAATAAACGGACTTCGGAACGAAAAGACTGTAAACTGCATTTACAGAATAACGCTGGTCGGGCCGCGTGATGCGAGAGCTCCAGCCATCCTTTAAATGCTGAGGCATTCTGCCGGCTGCCATATCAGAAACCACCAGCTGCTCTTGTTAAAGCATCTATAAGCACGTGCAGATACCAGCCGTCACCAGTGAGGCTTCACCACGTGACTATTACACCTCATCCTTTTCTCTTCAGTGTCCACACGACCCCCTTCTGTGTTAATAACCGTTAACACATGCTCAAAAATTCCACCCCTCATGTTTGACGCCACACGTCATCTTTCGTATTGGCTTTACCTTTTTGACCTGGCAACCTCTGCGATCGTGTGTTCTGTGAGGGAATATAAAACGTCAAAGACAGAACCAGACCAAGCTTAGTCCCAATGCAACCCATCAAAGGGGAGAGGTCAGTCAGCAGACAGGCCCATTGGTCATCTAGACCCATGTGTGCAGCGGCAACTTACTGACACTGGACATGCTATTCTCATACTCGCTGCAAACAATTGTGCAACAGCCAGATACTGACGAATCAAACACACACACTTTCAGAGCCAACTCAAATGGCTTGCAGTAATAACCAATCAACAGCTGACTGACCAACCTTAGCAGAGATGTGCACTGAACCCAAATGGCCATTAAGCATCACAGATAATATGGAAAGGCTGTGTGCAAAACATACTTCTCCAAGAAGGCCATTATCATCGGTGGGAACACCAGGATTGGCATAGGTAGGACCACTCTTGTCAGGGCCGTCTCTATCAGTGCCTGAACAAAAACACATTGCAAAGATGCAGTTTGTTTTTTTAAAACGGTTATTTATATATTTAAAAAATATTATATCTATGTGACATCTGTAAAATTATCATTTACAACTGGCTTGAACTTAGCGTACCCGTTATCAAACTCTCTCTGAAACTCTTACATACTGTATCTAAGTCACAGAGCACTTCCACATTTTTACATTTCCTTGACATTCAGAGCTGCGACTCACATGCTTGGCCGCAATCCTGGAGGTGCCCACCACGTTGCCGCTGCTGTCCAGCACGTCGATGCCCTCCTGCAGCTCATTGTGCCTCATCAGCCCCACGTTGCAGATGTTGGCACTGACTGTGGAAGGCGGCATAGAGAAAGGCTGGACGCATGAGTATTAAATATGGCTGCCGAGGATTTAATACACATGGCACAAATTTAATAAACATGGCACAAAAATACATGAAGGTCATTACACATGGTGGCAGAATAGATGATGCTAAAAATAGATGCAGAAAAACAGGGATATTAAACTGTTCAAACCAGGTCAATATACATTAAATTCAGCTTCACAATATTAAAGAGACTCCAAACATGTCTGAGGGTTTTTTTGTTATACAGATAACTTGGGCTTTGCCTTTTTGTGTCATGGGTTTACCAGGTTCTGAATAGGTCCCAGGAAAAGAGGAAGAAATTCGGATGGCAATCCATGCCAGCACGCTCCCAAAAACTCAAAATCATGGACAGCATCAGACAGAACTGACCCGATGTGCTCATGAGGTCACAGAAGGTCAGGGTTAATGAACCTAAATGACTTACTCAACAACAATATACCAGCTTCAGACTCCCAGAATGCACTGTTCCATCTGTCTCACTCTGGCCAATGACAACATCTTTTCCAGAGTAAGGTTTCCACATCCTACCATGCTGAAACTCAGACCTTGCTTACGGTAAACCTCCAGACTCGTGCAGTTTTATTAAAATCAATAAATTAGGTGTCCACAGTGCACACACAAAATCCATTTTAAATTTTCAGGTGACGTCAGCTTATTGTTATTTGAAAGTAGGGTGCAGTGACCAGCCTTTTAGGTTACCGCCCCATAACCAAGCCTTCATAAAGCTGTACCACACAAAACACAAACTCTAAAAGA
>JABJVR010000013.1:6111155-6142865 GCA_025773905.1 Chitala chitala
TCATATTGCAAATCAAAACAAAAAAGTTATGGATCTTTTATAAAATACAGGTTACATTTAAATGGCTTTATCATTTGAAAAGTGACTCGGAGGTGGAACAGATGCTTACTTTCCACAGCCATGTTCATGTACAAAGAGTTATGTTCCTGCTAATTTCTTACCTGCTTGATCTTCTGAGCTTCCCAAAGCTGTGGATGGAAAGTTGACAGCATCAAAGCTCACGAACAGGCAGTCAACAGCATTAAATCGCTGTAGCAAGCACTCAACGACAGTTTAGCACCAAGACGAAAGACATCGGAGTCCTCAAACAACTGAAAACAAGTCAGTTAGAGGCAGCAAGACGTTCTGATCTCTGAGCCAAAACACCCTCTTCCCCTCACGCTCGCTGGTGACCTTTTGCTGCACTGACCCTGGGTGACTGTTGGCCCTCTGGACTTTAGAGTTCCACCTGAGGAGACTGGAATTTAACGAGCTGGGGTCTGATTGCCCCTTTCTGTAACTTCAAAAGCAACACCCTCCTACCATCAACCCCCCTTTGCTACAGGGGCGGGTGCTCGAGATTGAGCCGTTTCTTATCAGTGAATTTATGACCATGTGCATGCACGTGGTGTGTGTGTGTGTGTGTGTGTGCTGTGCCTCACCTGGTCCTCTGACACTCCAGGAGGAAGAGTACCATGTTTAAAATCATCCAGCAGTTTGACACACTCCTTAAGACGAGTCTAAGGGACAAAGTAATTATGCAAAATCTTCATTAAACCAAAACACAATACCACACATCTTCCTCATTTGTAAATGTAGGCTGTACGTTTGCCTATTTACACAGTTCTTTCTTTATAAGACCATTCCCTCTAGCACAGATATTACAGATAACATGACAGTGTGTAATTGCTTTCCACACAATGTACCACATCTTTCACTTCCTCATGACAAATGGTTTTTTTTTTCTACCCAAGAATGTAAACACCTCCCTTACCCCATTATTATCCTGGTATAAGTAAAACAGTGTAGCCAGCAGCATAAGTACTAATGATTTCTGTGCCTTGTAGCATAAAAAGCAGGGATATCTATGGCCACCCAAGCTAGAGAAATGAAGATAGATCAACAAATACCTGCAATATGTAATTCACACCAACCAGATGGACACTGCCAAATTTTAATAAGACAAGATTTTTTTAAGGCCACCTGTAATAGAGTTAACAGACAATCCGGTTTATATAGAACAACTCACAAGTCTTCTCCCGTGAGCACTACAAAGTACTTCATCTTGATAATCTTAACATAATTTTTTTTGTTCAGAATTAAATACGCAGTGGCCTATCAATTACTTTAATAATGATTACCATCATGTATTAACAGATATCTTAGATCTCTTTTGCGATTGCTGCAGATAAACTAGACAGGAGAAGTTAGCAAGTTACTGAAAAAGAGTTGTGCTTGTTATGCTTACATGCGGAGCCCTTAGACAGATAGCCAGCCAGCCACTGGGCTGGAGAAGGAAAATAAACACCTTATTCACAGCATTCCACGGCAGCCTTCCCTGGGAAACACGGCGCTGTGCGAGGCTTAAGAGAAAGCATGCAACAGTGGATCAATGGAGCTCAATGGAGCCATTTCAGGCTGAAAGCAGGCTCCAGCGGGCCTGGAGCTGGCGTCAGGCCGGACACCCGGAGCTAACGCTACAATCGCTAACGGACTGAGAAAGTATCCTGCTGCAAAAGCCTCGTTATGCAACGCTGCAAGCTGCCAGCCCGCACCCACTGTTAATTCATTGCACTTGTGGCTGTAGATATCAACATTTTTTTGGAAATATTTAATTAATGCATTCTTATGCAGCAGCACTGCAAGAAGAGAGTCCCACCAGGCTTGCAGCCAACCCACGCTGTCCACTGGTACTAAACACCAAACCCAGGTCTTCGTAACTGCACTAAGATGGCAGGCTAAGCTTTCCATTACTGTACAAAGGCAGAGGATCCAGGGTGCTGTTACCAGTATTAAACAGCAAACCCAGGCTCCTTTACTGTACTACAGCAGCAGGCACAAGCTGTTCTCAGTGGTACTAAACAGCAATCCCAGGATCCTTTACTGTACTACAACAGCAGGCACAAGCTGTTCTCAGTTGTAATAAACAGCAATCCCAGGATCCTTTACTGTACAACAGCAGGCACAAACTGTTCTCAGTGGTGCCAAACAGCAATCCCAGGATCCTTTACTGTACTAAGACAGCAGTCCCAGACTCCTGTAAAGCAGAAGATCCAAGCTTCCTACATGGCACTGATACAGCCGTACTAACATGACAGAGCTACACTGCTCTGATTAGTATTACCTACTAACAAGGAAAAACCTGGATTCTGTCAGTCGCACTTACTAGTACAACACTGCCACAACACGTCTGAAAGTAAAAATGTACTTTAACAAGAAAAAAAAAAACACCTTCGGGCAGGGTGGAAACTCAAATTCACAACCAACAGGCAAACTAACATCATTTCTATTTAAAGGTTACGTTTGTGTAAAGCTGGTAAGAGTGCCTTAATAATGGAGGCCGCATGTATGGTGCTTTTCTGTACCTCTGAGACAAACAGAGTTCGGGGATCGATCACATCCAGGAAGTGTCTCAATCGCCCAGCAAAGGTGTTCTGGAAGAAAAAGGGAATGGTTTTTTTTTTTCTTTCTGCGTCACTGCACTGAAACAGGCACACAAACATGGAGGTTTAGGGGAAATGGGGAGGAACTCCCCCCACCCCCCAGCATACATGGGTCCAGATGTTTGATCAACAACAGCCTCAGCTGTTTACAATGGCTTGACAGATGGAAGAAATTATATTTGAAAAGCACTAGTTCACCTGGCTTCTGGTGGCTGGAGGGCTACTATGACTCGTCTGTGTGCAGATTTTCAAGCGCACATACCATTACATAATACCTGTTCAATATAGATGCATGTGTATTAATAGAAATCCTGTTGTCAGGATATGGTGTTACACGTATACTGACAACCATCCCATAACAGGATACAAAGTACCAGCCTCTTAAGCACTGTCAGTACTGGAAATGCCCTTCGTGCCACCCCTCTTGCCTCAAAATGTACCCTGTATCGTTCCCCCAATATCTCAAATGTCATCTTTGAGCTCCATACACATCAGTGCAATTATCTCCCAAGACGTAACAAAATACGGTTTGCAGCAAAGCAGCAGTACGTGAATTAGAACTCCTTGGTAATTACAATTAACTCGGAACAGAATGAAATCTAAAGACTGGAAACACGATAACGCGACAGCTTGACAGAAAAACAAGCATGGTTGGAAATGTTATAAACGATATCCGTGGTTGTCGGTAAAAATGAACATGCTGTGATGGAAAAGAATAAAGGACGTTTCATGTAGATGTGGGGAAAATCACGCAACGTGTTCAAAGGCGGATAAATGTAGAGCATGGGGCGACTGTGACACGGATATGGGAAAGAGAAGGGTGGGCTGGAATGGAGGCATATGCAGATCTGACCAGCTTTTAAAGACCCCACCGTGCCAACAAGATTTTAATTCAGTTCTTAAGGCAGTTTATGGTTATTTGGCAAATTAACATGAAGCAACCGTTTAAATCCTATTGTGTACTAAGAAAATTCAATAACTATACGACAAATCGCAAATGGAAACAAGACAGTTGACATCACCAAAACGTACATTTTAAACACTTTTTTTTCCTGAAACGTAAAAACTAATTTTCTACTTGCAACCGTGGACTTTGCTCGGAATTTCTTTGAAAACAAAATGCATGACTAAGTCATGTACAACTTTATGCGACGCTCAATCATTTGCACGTACTGCGCGAAAACCTTCTAAAATTATATTCTAAAATAAGGTTAACGCTGTAATTTTCTGTGCCCAGTAAAATTTATGCGAGCCCTGCTAGCTAGCTGTACTAACGGGAAATATGTGCGATTGCTTAAAAAAACAATAACAGCTGATAAGATCTTTTACCAGGTTGTATTGGGATTTCCCCAGCTGGAATGCGGTACAGGCTGCGGAATCCGCCATGATATCATAGGTGCATTATTTTTTAATGAAGGAAATAACAAAACGGGATATTTAAGAGGGAGCAAACTACTCTTACTCTCCTTTTCTGCGAAACTACAGGGAAAGTGATGCGCGGTGCATCACGGGAACTGTAGTTTCTTTTCCTTTTAGCCTTCGAACATAAATAAATATTGACTCAAAGGCGACTACACCTCCCGCAAATTAACAAAATTACTGTTCTTAAAGCATGACGGGAAACGTAGTTGTATATTGCAAGGCTACGCCTCCCTTTTCGGCTGAGTTTACACCTGACCCAGTTAAAGATTTCTGGCTCCATCACCGTTAGTCATGCTTGCAGACGTGTTCTTCCGTCATGCAAAATCACTGAACACAGAGATACACGCGTTAAATAAACGACGAATTATTTCCCCGGTTTTACGAATTCGTAACTGTATGAAGAATGTACCTTTAGGCGTTTCTATGAACCAAGGGGAGTGTAGTCCAACCGCATTTTTCGATATTTATATTTGCGTGTTCTGTTTATAATTAGTTTATAATGTAGAATTGACTACAGTATGTCACCTATCTTACCATTCTTTTTCATCATCATCATCATCATCATCATCATCATATTATTATTATTATTATTATTATTATTATTATTTATTTTTTTAAGAGGACCTTTCAGGAGCACGATTCTGAATCCTTTGTCGTAGAAAATAACAAAACCAAGCCAAAGTAATAACTACGTCTACAGCCTAGCCTGTACGTCAAGCCATACGTCAGAATCATGTCAAAGTCGATACTACACTTACACATATATATGCAAATATTTTTAAACATGCACATTGTTAGAGCTGACCAGTAGGTCTGAATTTCTTATTTTGAAATCTATCAATGGGCCTTAATCAGTGATAAAATTCTTCAGTTTGTTAACTTCTGTAGCATTTTGTTAAAATAATCTGGTTAGGCCGAATTTATGTAAATTTAACTATTTGTAGATGTCAATAACTGAACAATCCTACCGTGCACGTTAGTTTATTTTAACTTAAAAAACAGGCTACATTTTAATATAACGCATTTCGCAAGGGTTGCCTGAAGGCACTTTACAATTTCCGATCCTTAATTTGTATGTTTTCATATTCAAATGGATAGTTTATTTAATATCCAAATTAGAGAGAGATGTACAAAACTGAATACTGTACTTTTTCAAGCCTAATGAGCGTGACAGTCCGATACTGGTCCGCTATATTAATGATAATGTTGCCCTCTGGTGGAACTTTTGGAGGATAATGTTATTTTCAGTTGTGAAAATTATGAGTATTTACTGGTATTTCGTTGTTTCGTTATTTTAGTAAATATGAGGAATATTTATGAATAAAGACTTTTTGAAAATATTATACAGCGTGTTTATACGAAGTGTTGTTCAATTGCAACGGGACTTGCTTGGAAATCTTGACGTTTCAACCCTCAGGCAAAAGGCTTCTTTAGTTTTACCACACAAAGACAACATGGTACAAACAAACAAACAAACAAACAAAAAACGACAAAGGCTTGTAGTGAGACAGCAATGCTTTATTTTACATCACATGTGCCCAAGTCCAAGGAGTCTGTGTACATTGTTTTATTACTGGGTAATAGCAGTGTAGACAAGGCTAGACTGAAAAGGTTTTGACAACATAGACAGTAAGTATCTCAACAAAATGTTTTTTGTAACTTAAAACAGTTCATCTCACTCTCACTCTCTCATTTTAGCACTCAAGAATCTGCCTTTCTTAACATTAACATCTTTTCCCAACCTTGTAACTCGATGATATTTAGAGTCACCAAGTGTAGTTATTGTGGTAGATAAACACCTCTTGAGTTCATGGTCATAAAAAAGGCCAGAATTATATGAAAGTGATCTTTGAGATTTATTGTATTATCTTCATAACAGAAATTTGCCTGCCCGGGCAGGCTGGGAATCACCACAGTGACTGCATGCTTGTTCAACGGAAGTTGAATTGGAATCTGCACACTTAAACAAGCAACAGAACTTCAGTTTAACACTCCAGGTACAATAGGTATACTTGTTTTTTAAAGGACTTCAGCCCTTCTAGTATGAAAGCTGCCTGCTTTGGTGTTAGGTAACCTAATTGCATGGATGTATTTGGATCTCAAAGCTGACATTTAAAAAATCTAAGAAACATGGATTACTCAAGACCAATTCAGTCAGCAGTGATACTTTGGATTACTTTTTTAATTTTTAAAAGAATACTTAATATTAATTTCTTGCAGATTTAAAGCTCAATTCGTTTTGCTTAAAAGATGCAGCCGTGAACAAGACGATGTCCTTTTGACGTTTAGGACGTGTTTGCCATTGCAATGTTTCCACTACCGCCATGTTTTACTGCTTGCACCCAACAAATCGAGAGGATCACTGAGTCTTTTGGTGACATACTTTTAATTTGCAATTTTCCTGCGTTTATCCGAACATCAAATCTATTTATGCAACATGAACAAACAATACTACCTGCATGAGAGTAAAATAAAGAAAAAATATTTTTCTTATTAAATAAAAACACACACACACACACACACGCACACACACAAAATACTCATATTCACAACAAAGAGGTAAACAAGCTCTTTCTAACACATTTGTTGGGCAAGTACAAACATTCTGATCTGTCATTTAAGGTTCGCTGAGCTGGAGGGAAGGTGCCAGTGGTTAGTGGTTACATAAGCGAGAGTAGAACGGGTCACAGATGTTCATTTTCACACAAAATGCGAAGGCTAATTGTAAAGATAACTACAAAATAACTGTCCTGCGTGGCTCAACGTTGAGACGTGTAGAAAAAGGCAAAGTGGCTCTATTACTGTAGATCTACCGCTACCTGTTTGTTCTATGACGGATCTACAGTTTTGCAAAGCAGCATCAGAAATGACAGTAAAGGCCTGTATGAAACGGTATATTAGTACTGCCACAATCCTGTACACAAGTACTATATGTTAATGCAGAGGGGAAATTATGTCCTACAAGAAAATAAATAAACGTGACATTCATGAAATTTTACGCAGACTGCTTACTCAGACTGTTTATAGACAGTTGGAAAAATAACTTTTGGCAAGTTACAAGACTCATAAAATATAACTTTTAGCTACGTGGAACATTGTACAGATATTAACAGCATACCTACACATTTGAGTTAAATAACATGTTGTGTTCAGAATCGTGGTCTGGTTTGTTCTCGTCCTTGTGTCGAAAGCACAGCTTGCCTCAGGCACGCTGTCAAGCTAAACCAGTCAAGTGCTAAGTATTTGCTTAGTGCTAATAGAAATGTTTAAAAATGGGCAAAAATAATTATAATAATAAATAAACATTGCAAATGAAATCCCAGTAAGGCAGCATTTGGCATTTTCCACATGACTATTTTGGTGTCCTGCGTGTGCCCTGCAAATCACACTGGCAGGAGCTGCCAGACTACTCGGACCCTGCGTTACGCTATCATGCCCGACTCCTGGGCTGTTCAGAAGCAGCGCAAAGCTAATAAAGCAGAAACAAAAGCCTGGGTTCTCATGGGCTGTGCTAGCTTGCCTGCGCTGTCATATGAACCTAAGCTGCTCTTCCCGTGAACCGGGCCCTCCGTGCGCTATGGCCACGGCACCGGCTTCCCCGGCTTTCCGTGTACATGTGTGTTACAGCAGAGAGGCTGATAATGGCTGATGCTACATGGCGGAAGCAGCTGAGCAGGTGATGGCGTGGTTGGTTACGATCTACAGGAGGCTTACAGCCATTGGATGAGCACGTACCTGCTCTTTCTTTTAGTTTTAAATGAAACAATCAGCTGCCCCTTCACCCCTGACCTTCTAGCCCTGTCCTGTTGGTTGCTGTAATACTCCAACTGCCTGCAAAGTTACCCGGCACAGTCTGAACATTTCCGTTTAAGGTGATCACACTGGTGCAGCTGTCTCAGTGCTCCAAACCTCCTCTCAGTTCAGCCCATCCCTTATATGAGAACAACTCTAAGGATGCTAAGCATGCACACTTGGCATTGCAGTTGGCGCAGAATGGCATGGCAGTATAGCCGTGAGGAAACGTGAAGTTGAGCAGTCCAGTCCGTGTTTGGGGGCATGTCCAGATCTCTGCTCCCCGCCCCTCTGCGACCTCTCACTTGTACCTGGAACGCACCTGCAGCAGCGTGGGCGTCTGCTCCATGATACGCACCAGCAGCCGGTCGATGTAGTCCTCCAGGTCTCGCACCTGCATCTTCATCTTCTTTAGCTCCACCTCACGTTTCTCCAGCAGAGCGCCCCTTTTCTCAAACTCCGCCCTCTGCTTCTCAAGCTCCGCCTCCTTCTGCAGCAGCAGACTGACCAGCTCGCTGTGTGGCAGGTGCTGGTACTGGCCCGCACTGTCTGGCAGCAGCTGTGGTGGATTTGGGGGGGTGGGTATGTCAAGATACAGGTAATAAGGCAAGGAATAGATAACACACATAAAGGTAAAAACCAAAAACTGTGGCTTTGGTCAACCTATTACAGATATTGGTATTATTTGCTTCAATGGCAAATCTTTCGATATGACTGCACTTGTTTGCTGTACTTTGCCACATGCCTTATTATATTGAATTGGTTCAAAGCAAAGGTTCTTAACCTTTTTTAATAACACGGACTAAGGTAATAAAATGGAATAATGTTTTTAAATGCATTTAAAGTGTTGGTTTTCAGTAAGAGATTATTGAAAATGAAGATGTGATTTATTTTAAATGTTTTCATCCAAGTTAACTAATTTTATTTATAGTACTTTATTAATCCCAGAGGGAAATTACTAACCCCTCCCCTGAGGGGAGCAGTGGGCAGCCAGCCACATGCGGCACCCGGGGAGCTAGCACTGAGTGTCAGGGACACACCTGGCTGTGGTGGGATTTGAGCTGAGAGGCTTCCACATCCCAGCCCAATGGTCTACCCTTTGAGCCGTCAGGCTGCTTAAAAAAGCCCTTGAAATTAAAGACTACAGACCCCAACAAACAAAACATATAGCTAAATATAATTACAATATACCGTGTGTATGTGTGTGTGTGTCTGTGTGTGTGTGTGTTCATTTTTTGTTTCTGAGCATTAGTGCTCCCCCTATATACACTCAAGGAGACAAATGCCTCCATGTACTTCCACATCCTTTGAACTAATCTCTTTGCTTTGTTGTCTAACAAATTAACGTTTTACTGTCCATTAAGCAGAAAATAGCTGACATTTAACTAAAGTAATGACTGTCATTACATTACATAATTCCACTAAACATATTACATTCTTATTACATTACTTCACAAAAGCAATAAATCCATTTGAAAATATCCAGACAGGGTATAAAAAAAAGACAAATGAAGAAATATGTGACTTTCTGGACAAGTAGGTATGCCAGTATGGCAAACATGATAAAATTCACCAATTAAAATCTTTGAGAATCCATGGCTACAAAATGGAAAACAATCTTATTAATGAGAATTCAAAAGCTCTGCAGCGAGCTTAAGGCAGAAATAATGATAGGAGGACCAGCACACAGAATGAAGTGGCCTGCTGGACACACATGTACACACACACACATGCACACGCACATGTCCCTAAATATTTGATTGTTAGATCATCCCAGTTGCAGTCAATAACTTGTAAAGGATTTTTTACACTATCACATCAAATGCCTTAAATGATGACAACAGATAAATGAAAAGCTTGTATTTTCTTTGAAAAACTCATATGGACTCAGACACTTAAATATGCACACAGTCCATGCCAAGTAACCTACTGTGTATCGTCTCTTAAACAGTGTGGTAGATTTATGTATGTAGGTCACTTACTTTTAATTAACAGGCTGATGCCTCATTCCCAGTATGGATAGCTCACGGTTTATACAGCACCTCTCCAATGAGCATCCAATCCCCAAATGCCCCCAAAAATACTTCTTTCATGTTTTGTTACATTCATGTTTGTTCTTTCAAAACATTCTAATACCAATTTCACAGCTGCCTTACTAGAAATTTCCACCCTCTATGGGCTACAGTACTTTTGCAGCAAAGCTACACTATAATATAATACAAGTACAGAATGACCAACAGGAAATAAATTCCTATGGCGTGCTCTGTGTAACTACATAAGTAAGTGCAAGTGCGTTCAATTTACGCATTAGCAAAGCTCAGACATCACATTTTACCACATTTGTGCTGTGATCTTAAATGGCTTGATACTTTCTAAATCAAACAGAATTCTGAGAGCGGAGCGGGTTTGCGTGTCTCCTGTCTTCTCGGCCTACCTTGACCTTCTCGACCTCTGGCTCGCTTTGTGGGGCACTGCGTCCAGGATGAATTGTGGACTTGAGCTTTTCCAAACCACTCGCTAAGACTGAGCGACCCTCTGTCTTCTTCTCCACCTGGGGTACTGATGAAGTCAATGGCTTCACTGGGTGGGGGCTGTGTAGGAGACAAATTGGGAGGGGTGAAGCCACAAGCTTCTCCTCACTTCAGAGGGGATAAACAGGCAAGGGTAAATCCCCATAGTCCTCCTCAGTTCAAAGGAGGTAGGTAGGCAGAAATCACAGTCCCACTTAATTTTTGTTGTCTTCATTACAATTATTACATGGAATGGTTTCACCTCAGATTAAACAGGTCATTACCTATCAAAGATGAACAGACAAATGATACTGTGAGGAAGGTTGTTCCAGAAGTCAGGTTCAGAAGACATGCTTAAAGGTTGTTACAAAGGCAAATGAAAAATTGTCTAGATTGTCTAGATAGTTGACACAAAAAAACTAATACTGGAACTGTCATTTTGCACTTAGAGATAATGTATGGTAGTGATCACATGAGATTTACACAGCAAAACCTGGCACATTTGAATAATCTGGAGGTTAGAATGCTTATTTTAACAGTAGGGTGATTACATATGTGTTGCGTACTAAGAGACTGAAATCTCACCTTTCTTTCAAACATCACACTTGAGCACAAAACACAGCAGCCAATAAAAATACTTGTATTATTACTGCATTAAATTCCTGTTTAATGTTAAAACCATACTTTCTGCATTTGAAGCTATATATATTGGTAATAGTACCAAAATGTTAATTTGATACACAAGTTTGAACACTTAGTATTTCTGTAATATAAAACGGAGCATGTTAAGTGTGGTAATGGAGGGGTAAGAACAGCTGTGTGCTGGTGGGGAGAGAGTGGTCCCTGGGAAGGAGATCCCTGTGCTGGGGTGAGACAAGACACCTGCGTGGAGCTCCAAACACGCCCCAGCCAGTGCAGGGGGTGTTGGCAGGAGCCCCACAAGACCCAGCAGGAGGCAGCAATGGGAGGAAAATAATTGTCCTGTCAACAAACATTTCTTGCCTGCTAATTGGGCTGGGCATCCCTCTAAACCCCCCCCCCCCCTCCAGGTCACCTTAATCACAAAAAACCTTGACAGAGCACCCCCAAGGAAGGACTTGCCCACTCCAGCCCTCTGCTGGAGGACACCAGACTTGAATCCTATCGCAAGCACAGAGGTCCATAAAAGAGATCGACTTGGTGGCATGGTGGGAGGGTGAGTGGAACAAGGCAAGGAAGAGGAGGATGGCGGGGTAAACCATTAAATGAGCACTCTGCTGTTGCCACAACTCTTACTTCCTGTGCTGAAAATACAGTATGTCAGGATCGTCTGACACTACCGTTTTCCAAACGCTGTGTGCGTCAAACAAGTATGATAATGTGTATTTACATTGAGAAATGGTATCAGCTAACGACGTTGCTTCACCAGTAACAGTTGGTGTAGCCAAAACTATGTGCATTTATAATGCTATTCACATACACTAAACAAAAATGGAACAGGCAGCTCATATACAAATTATGTATGATGAAAAAGTGTGAAATTATGAAAAAACTGAGGCTTGTGGCGATTAAATAAAGAGGTATTATAGAGGTATTCTATTTCTGTATAATGTATTGGAAAATGGAAATATTTTTAAACGCTTAAGGCTTTTTGAACAAAGTTTCTTTCACCGAGAACAAAAAATAAAACCTTTAAATGGTGTCATGTGGCAAAACCTGTATGACATGTAAATTTATGATGCAAAATTGGAACAAAATGCCGTAACACCGAGGTTGTGGCACTGTACTCTAACCGCTTGCCAAATCCTGCATGCTCCTCAACAGCAACCAAAGACTGCCAGGTGTCTAGACTGATCTTACCGTTCTCCCAGTCTGCCGACCACCCCTTCTGGATTGGCCTCCGGTTAATATGGCATTGCATGCCTGTTCTCAGACGATGTTCTCCCCCCCCCCCATGTATGTCATGTTCATACATACATGAGATACTCGACCCAGCTCTTTACGCAGTCCTAACACAAAGACCTACTTCCTCATGTTACCAGTCAGCAAAAAATACCATTTTGCACAAGAGAAACATAAACTTCACCTCAAATAAAAAAAAAATTGAGATTCTTGAGAACAAGAAAAGTATTCATTCTTTACACCCTTGTCACTGCTGTATACTGCATATAAACATGAGATATTATCTTTACTTAATAAACAAAGTAGTTTTAACCTAAAGGAATAATTCGTTTTTATTGCATTTTTCAACCATGTATTTATGAAAACCCCCCAGACCTTCCATATACAAATAAACTACATTTTCAGTAACCATTTTTCATCAGTAATAGATGCATAAATGCTACGAACACCATTTTCACAAGTCACCACGCTACTTATACCTGTAGCACCTGGTATAAATTGCACTGTATTCACAAAATCTCATATACCTCGCTTGCTCCACAGTGTGTAGTTTCAAATTCATTCTGGTTGAAATGCTCTCTCGCATTTCAGCTTCCAGCCCCCCAGTGATACAGCTCCCTGCAGCACTGCAAACCGGAGCTGCAGCAAACCGGCGACTCCGGACGGCCTTCATGGGAGACTTTGCCAGTTCTTATATTAAAAATAAACTACGCCTTTCGGTTTACAGATGGGAACTGGATGGATGGAATTTAGCCAAATGTAGACTCTTCCTGTCTCAATATCACTTTCATAACAGTATAATTTAATTTGGTTGACCTAAATTCCACCAAATGGTATAGTTGAAATTTGTTTTTCCATGTGTTTATTAACTCAAGGGATCTCAGAGGTAACCAAAAAATATATTATTGATATGGGGGAACATTAAAAGATAAAAAGCTAAGGTTTGAGTGTCCACTGTAAATGTTTACTGCCTTTGTATGCTTTAATTCCAAAAAAGAACTACAAAACCCATGTTTCTGAAAGTATAAATACAGTTTCACTTTCTCTTTATATATTCAGCATAACTACAGCTGTCCTGTATTTTATCTCAGACAGGTATCTGGATTCGTCTCCCTCCTGTTAGCTAAAACACAGCAGTTCCACGCACACCCATAAAAACAACCGTCTATAAAAACTAGCAATAACTTAAAAACTCAGAAAGAAAAACTGTTTAAAATCATAAATCTCTAACATATTTCACTAAAGCACCCTTTAAATGTATACATTTTTGACTGCCATTTGAAATACTAAAGGTTTTAGATGTTTGTATACATAAATCTACAGGATGTAGTATTGCTCATGGTAATATGTTATGGGAAGACGTTGTAGACAGACACCTCAGCATGTGTACAGTGCTGTTCCTACAACTTCAGATATGTTAAAGCTAGTCTGTATTTACATGGACTGTGCGCTAGCCACCAGATAGAGAGGTTTGGTCTGGCTGCTAAGCTAGATGTTTGTCTCACCTGCTGTCACGATGGGACAGGAACCTGGAGGCCGGCTGTGTCTCCTCGGGCAAAACCGCGTGCGCTGCACCGATCAGCGGGTGAACGGTGGAGAAGGGGACGGCAACCCCGGTGGTCCCTGTTGACGGCCTCACGGTCAAGCGGGGCAGGATGGGGGAGGGGGAGACGGCAGACTGGGAATTAGCTTCTGTTACTGGGGAGGAGTTAGACAAAGCCTGATGGGCAGAAACAAGCTGAAGTTGTCCAGATTCTAGGTCCGCTTTGTAAAGGCTTCTGTACTCTGGGGCTATTTTGGCATGAAGTTCCTTAAAACTAATGTCGTTTGTGCTCTCTAAGGGAGATTGGTCCAGTGAAGCACACTCTTCATGGGCATGTTCTGAAAGGGTGCTGGTAATATGATGTGACTTTGGGTTTATTTCTGTGCCTTGGGAGACAGTTGAGGTGATGCTACATACAGTGGATGCTGATGACCTGGTTTCGATAGGTTGCCCATCAACCGACTGGGACTGAACATGTGTTCTTCCAAGGGTTTTACTTAGATCTTCTTCAACACCTAATAAAGAATCCAGACCACTTGAGGCATGACTGTCCATCATGGTGTTATCTGTGCCTGAGCAATGAAAGGTGGTATGGGGAACTTGCCTATTTATACATAAATCCTTCCCTTGCACTGGATCCACCAGTTTCACACCAGGACATTCCACCAAAGGACCACTGAAAACATTAGGTGTTACTGATGGTGGGGCTCTCTCTTCTTTTTTGGTTTGCACCACACACACTGTCGACGGACTCTTTAAAATGTCAAACTCATCAAGAAAGTCACACATGAGTGTGGACGGAGGCTTTGTTGAAGAGCATGCAGTGGTGTTCTCAGAAACCGTGGTATCATCAGGATCTCTCTTGTTCAATGGATCTGCGAGCTCTGAGCCTGGTGTTACAGCACTGGACACATTATCAAAGGCAGTATAAAGATTACATGCAGACTTCAGGGGAACGTGAAGATTTGATTCATGGTAATCAAATGCTACATTACCAGTGTCCTGTATATTATTTCCATGACTGTGACGTGGTGATGAGTCTGATGTAAGTTGTTGGTGTTTAGTATTTCCTTCAAATGTGATTTCAGAATGCACAGATGACAGAGCTGAGTCTTTCAAATTCATCTCATTGATTAAATCGTTATGTATAAAAGCAGGTTTCTGACATTTGTCATCAGAACTCAGTTCTATACTTGTTGTACAAGGTTTCACTGCAAATTTCTGTTGCTCAGGTGCCTTTCTGAGACTGCACAATGGTTGTTTTGCATGTGCAGAAGTTGAGAGGAGGTTTGAATTTTTGGCACTAATCCCAAATGAAGAGCAGTTCTCCAATGAAGAATTGTTAGTCAGCTCCAATGGTTTTTTTGAAGCAGACATACCAGACTCTAACATAGACGTTTCATCATAATTTTGGCAAGCGTCAGATATAGACGTGGATGGAGGGTTTCCAAGAACACCAGACAAGCAGTCTTCTTTGACAGTGGGATCTACTGACTCTGGAAAAATTGTGCATAGCTCAGCAGAAGAACTTGAGGCTATATTGGAGTGACTTTCATCTGAGGTGCTTCCAGGAAGAAAGACTGAAGAACCAGAAGCCACAGTGTTATTGAAGTTAATTTCTGATGTCTTGATACCACCTGCTGAAATATTGCCAAAGCTTAAACTGCCATCTTGAGAGGGAGCGAAGACTAAATCCAAAATGTCAGCGCTCATTTGAGCTGCCTCAGTTTTAGAAACGTTTTCATGAGCAGTGTTGATGATAACGTCCAGGCCTTCCACACTATCTTCAACGGGTCTGGAGCTCTGAATACCTCCAGTACAATTTGGCTTCACTGTCTGTGTTTCTGTAAGAAAGCCATTTAGTTTGTTAGTTCGTATTAAAGGTGTAATGGCAGTTAGCTGTAAAGTTAAATTCTTCTTATCTTCTATCTGACCTCCAGGAAAAATTGAGTTACCTCTAATACCAGTAATTTTGGTACTAGATTCCTCCACAGTAGACTCTCTGGTTAAATCTTCCCCATCACATGGTATATCCACAATGCTTTCTGAAACATTACATTTCTGCTCAGTTTCATTTCCACCCATGGCAACAGCTTCGATTCCTGCTGCCAAGTGGCTACTGCAGTGCATTGATGAGGCCTCCATGGTGTGGCTGTTGAGTAAAGACGGAGAATATGGACTGCAGCCATCAAGACAGCTGTTCACAATCCCCTGAGGTGAGAGATCTAGCTCTGAGGAGAGGACAAAAGGCAGGGAGGCCATCTTTTTCCCACAATCGTCCTTGCGGTGCTGCATGGATGCTACATCTGCCTGGGACAAAAGGCATGCCTCCTTCTTCACTGCTACCTCCTGTGCCCAGTCAAGCCAGCTGGCCCCCTGCGCCTCCTTGACAGGCGCCCTGCCATGTCTGCGTGGAGGCAACGGTGGGACAGATCCAGCCAGCACATCATCTCCAGACTTCTCCTCCTCAATGAGCCCCGTCAGCCTGCTCCGAGGGAGGCCACTCATCCTGTGTGGGGAGAGCACTGCGGATGCTGGGTGAGAGGCCGGCAGTCGTGGTGACTTGAGCCTGCTGGCAGCAAAGGCCTCAAAAGAGTCATCCCAGTCCTCAGAGGTCTCGGACATGGAGCGCGTGGAGAATAGGGTGGGGGGCCTCTTCGTGGCTGGGATTGGGGCTGCTGTTAGGATCTCAGGCAGGGAATTCTGTCTGGACATGCTTACGGGGCGTTCTCCTTTGGCGATAGCGTCTCTCCTCAGTCCAGCGGAGGGAAGGTGGGAAGGGCCATTGATGCCAGGTCGAGACATAGAAGCCGTAGAATGCCGGAGTGGGGAACAGGGAGGGCATGGAGCAGCTGGTGTGGATTTAAGAGCCTGGTCAGCTATGAGCTCCTCAAAGAAAGGGTTACACTGCAGGCGGCTAAAGAAGGGGTTTGAGGGAGACATGGGGGGGGTAGCTGGTGAGGGGGTGAATGGGTTAGCATGAAGTGGGCTGCCCGGGACAGGAGCAGGGCTGCAACTGGGGGGGAAGTGACTGAGAGGAGGAGATGAAAGGTGAGCGGGTGCGTCTGAGCTGGTTTCTACCTTAGGAGACACTTCCGGGCTGTGGAGGGAAGGCACAAATAAGCCAATCAGCTTAGAAAAGGACTGCAGTTACCTAGCAGCCTAGCAGCCCAGGCACTAAGTGGCAATATTTAAACAAACCTGCCAGAGCAGCGATGTGAAAGTCCCTATTTAACTGTCAGGCTGTTTTTCTACTTATGTGTTTGTGAGGCTGTTATGTATACCAGTGATACCAGTTATAAATCTTTTTTTTTTTTTTCCTGAATATAGAACTGGAATGCAATGACAAATGTATAAATACTTTAATTCCACAAAAAAAGAAATTACTACAAGAAACAATATGTTTATTATACAAAATTGTCCAAATTATTCTCAAAATAGAAGTCTTCATATTACCACTTGCACAAAACATATGTCATGCCATCTTCCATTGTTCTGGGTACAGGGCTGACTTTGCCATTAACTTTACTTCTAGCCATTTAGACAGACAGTTTGGCTGCACTGAGAATGTTCTTTGGGATAAAAAAAATAAACAAAAGATTTCATCCAAAAATGTCATCCATTTAATTTATTGTGTACCAGAGGACTTTGATCATAAAACTGTTTCGGTGGCAGATGTTCAGTGGGAACCCAAAGAGAACATTAGAAGTGATCTTACAATTTAAACAAGGTACTTTTGTTTCAAGCCAAAAAACTAATATATTTTTGATGAGTGAACACTAAGTATAACAGGTCAGCAGCAATTTTAAAACATTAATGTAAGATCAAAATATAAAATGTAAAAAAAAATTCCAGCTACCATAGTCTGACAGAATACACAAAGAATGTCTGTAAAACTGACAAATTATTCGACAGAACAACTTCAAGCCAAAACACACTCCTTCTAGTAACCAGACACACTGAGATAATGATCTTTATTCAGCCTCATAACTTAATCAGTCTGAAATCATTTTTAAGATGCTTGCTGAAAGAGGTTTTTCCCAGAGAGAAGATTTGTCTGAATTGTGTTGACTTCTACCCAGCACCAGACTGAATACATTGAACAGAACTGTTGACTTATCGCCCTAAACTAACTCGTGAATTCGATAATTTAAAGCAAGGGTTCTTAAACTCTTTAACCCCAAGGCCCAGTTGAAAATGCAGGGAGCCATTTAGGAACTCAATAACATACACATTTCTGTTATCTCTTCTATTTACTAATTATTTTGCCAACCCATCTTAAGCAAGTCTGCAAAGTGTTGCAAAACAGTTTAGGAATAGATATAAAGCAACAGTAAACAGTGAACTTTCTAGAACAAAATCTAGCATGTGTACCTAAATCAGTGCAGCCATCAATGTACCCAAAATTACTGTCATGTTTCATAGGCCCTTAAGGCCAGTCGTTAGCTGAGTGAGTCTGAGAACAGCCTACAGCCAGATTATCTGGGAATAATAAATCTAAGTCTGTGGAATCACTAAATTAATGATGACCAGCTGCCTCTGACCGCCTGAAGACAGTGAGAGACGGAGGGTGGAAATAATAATTACTTTCATTATCCTTATAAGTTCCACCTGTTCACAGTCCATGAAAAACAGCTGCACCTTCAAGCTCGATCAAGAGGTTTTGGTGTGCTTGGGTGTAAAGTCTGCTTTGAGTGAAGATATCAGCCTGTTGTCTGATCCATCCATACACAAAACGTAGTGCTGCACACCATGTTTCTCACACGAGCAACACTTAACACACACAAGACAAGGCCTGTCACTCAGGAAAACATAGTATGCTCTCACAAAAAATCTTCTAGAAAACATCCCATCTGAGTTACGAGCTATCATGAAATATTCCACATAAAATATGTTTCTTGCACCTCACCTATAAAGAATATAAATTAATTCGTCAAATGTAATTATCCTAAATTCTGTGCACAGGCACCTAACGTGTTTATCAGCTGGATTTTTAAAATTATTTAAACAAAAAAATTTTGCAGGTGACTACATATCTCAGCATGCACCGAAGCTCCCAGCATGCATCAGAAATCCCCAGCATGCCCAAGTCCTTTCCTGCTCACAGTCAGGAGGAGTAGGATGAAAGAATAAAGCAAGCCAATCGATCGTTCCTCCCAAAAGCACATCAGCAACGAGCAAACAGAAAATGTAAACCTGGCTCAAGCGCAGAATCAATCTTGCACTGAATCACTTTATATGTAGTCCAGTGTAGGTCCCTGAAAATAATTTTTAATGTTAAGATTTTAAATGCGACAAGACAGTGGCTAGTGGTCCTCAGCCTTAAAAATGTATTCTCATCAAGTAGAGGTACAATATACTTAAAAACAGTCCCTTTAAAACCCTAATACACAAGGCTATAAAGGACACATTCCAAGTAACCTTGTGCCAAGGTCAAAATGCCCCCCTCTACCCTTGCAGGACAGATGGGGTTGTTAGAGCTATTAACAGAAAGGAAAAAAGCTTTTATCGTTTATACATGTGTTACTCCTTGTATGTTTTAGGTAAATATTTTAAATAATATTGCTTTATAAGACATCAGTTGACAATGAAATCAATTACAGTGCAATATAATTTTGATTGTGCTTTCTGTATCTTTTTTTACTTTGTATAAATACTCTGTATTTCAGTTGCCTTTGATGGTAAAAATCTTTTTCAACAGTGGATTATCTGGCATTCTTGACAGCTGGAATTTAAATCAAGACCACTCCATTTATTACGATTAGACGACTGCACGGCTATTTCATTTTAACTGCTGAAACAAACACCTAATCCACAAATAGAAACGGTTCACTAATACTGTACATAAATTTCAAGCTAAAGGTACGATACACTTAACCTCTACATGAAACGTGGCTTTCGTTATTTTAATGTAATCTTTTTTTATATTAAACTTGAATGACCGACTCTTGACGCTGTGGTCCTTATTGTGTTTGTGAGGGCTGTAACATTGTCGTGACCCACAGCACAAAGGAAAGGAAAGCATGCGAGTTCCACCTCTGTGCGTAAAGTGCAGCTTAACGACCACCTTCCGAAGCACAACGGTTCAGCCCGAAACCAAGTAATGCAGAACAATGCGACCTTGCAGCGTCCACATTTAACACGACACATCCTCCGTGTCGGTGCCTTTTGTAGCACGGTCACCACGGTGTGCGTCACCTGGCGGTCTGTGAGACACCTGGCTAACACTGACTATTCTACCTGAAAGCACCCATTCTGTGGAGAAAGCGAGAGTTAGAAAACAAGGCAGCCACTCAAGACAGAAACAGCGCACACTAACCTTGGTTTGTTCTGGGGGTCTTTAGAGCCAAACCAGCCCCTGTGTCTCTCCTCGGAGGCAGGTGGGCCTGGGATTGGCTGCACCTTTGCCGCGTCCCCACCTTTCCCAGTGGAGTCGCTCCTGCCCTGGGAGAACAGGTTCTTCTTTGGCCTCTTGCTTTCTCCTGAAGGCTCCAGTTTTGCTGCAGGGGCTGATGGGACCGCAGTGGCAGCAGGAGCTACAGAGGTCACCTGCCCTGTGTCTTGCACCTCAGACGCACCCTCCGGCTGCCCCGATACAACGGGTGCCGCGGCCTTCTCCTCCTTCGCGCCCCTGTCGAACGACCAGCGCCTGCCAGCCGCACCGGTCCTGCCGGCGTCGTCGGCTCGGCGCGTGAGGTTCTGCAGTGAGCGGGACAGGGGCGAGCACTTCTCCAGCAGGCCCAGGCGGGTCTGCAGGACGCTAACACTGCGCGGGACGGCCGGCTCGCTCGCGTACACGTGGCTGCCATTGATGCACAGTGTGGACTGGGACAGCGCCTCGCTCTGGGACTTCAGGTTCTCGACGGCGCGTGGCCAGGGCAGGAAGGCCGTCACCTTGCTCGCTTCATCGCTGAACGCCCGCTTGTGGGTCATCAGTAAAGGGGAGGGCTCCGACGTGTGCACTGGGGAAAGGCGGAGAGAGAAGCGGGCTCGCTAAGGATGGGAAAGACGGAATCTGCGCTGCTACCAAAAAACAGACGACACACGTTCCATTCATTCCTAATTTTCTTTTCATCTGAGAACAGGCCTTATTTAGTAAAGTATGATATATTTAACAGTATTTAACAGAATATTTAACACATTTTGTAGACCACAGGAAATGACTCACAGAGGTGATTTATGTTACACACAGCTCCAAGCGTTAAAGCTATTTCCAGCACAGAACATGGGAAAAGTCTGGTCAGGACATAGACATTGTGAAAAAATGTTTCTGCTATTACAAAAATGAGCTTCACTGCATGATAATGTGAAATAAAACTTCAAAGAACTCTCACCCTGACGAGCATAACAGCCCTTTATAAGATCCTGCGCATGCTAAGTCTGCCGCAGTTGCAAACAAAAACCCAGAGGTGTGTTGCATTTTGAAATGTTTTCACCTAAAATGTATGTTGCTTTTCAGTGTTCTCATACAGCAGGTGTGCAGTAATTTTTTCAGCCGACAGGTGGCGCCGCTCACCAGGACTGTTGTCGGCCGTCAGGTTGCTACTGTTGCTAGGGGAGTTGGAAAGGTCGGATACCACCATGCTGATGCCAGCTGTGGGGCTCAGGCTGCCGCCCGGCGAGGACAAGGCACTGCCCTCGGAGGTGAGCGATGTGCTGGACCGCGTGTCTGACGTCTTGCGCAGCTTTCCCTTCATGAAGAAGCCTTTCACCTTGCCTCGGCGGGTCAGCCCTTCCTCATCATCCTCGACGTCATCGTCTCCATCGCCCACCAGGCGACCTTTGCCCGACAGGGCGGCGTAGCCCCCGGGCACGATGGCCGAGTTGGACTCGGTGTCGCCCCTCTTCTTACCCTTCACCCGCTCCTTCAGTTTGCTCAGGGTGGAGCGCGGCTTGTCCTTGATTGACAGGTCGTACATGCTGGCCGTCAGGTTGTTGCGGGTGAACTGGACAGTCACCTGCACCTCGCCTCGCTCCTTCTCACGTTTGCCCGTCTTGGAGTGCAGCTTGTACCACCTGAGTTAAGCCAAAAAGAAAAAAAAAAAAAACGTTCTGCAACAACACATCACAAAAGGACGCGCTAGCTTGTTACCATGACACGATTTGTTCAGAGAACAACAAGCCTTTACTTTTAATTATAATGTTTCCTTTTAGATGTAAGTATAATTCAGCCTAACACCAGCCTTCATTTTAACACAATATAAAGTATAACAATTATTGCCCAATGGTGAACAATACTTAATTACCTCAACTGAACAGTTAATTAACTGTTCGAGAAAACAAACTCTGTTAATTGAGAAATGCTTCACATTATAACCTTAAACACATTTAAGCTCTTTGGGGATATAAAGTCCAAAACTGGTTTGGAAAGACCTAAAAAAAATCCAGTATTCCAAAAAAACGCACCACATAAACGTAGGAGTAAGAGAATCAGTGAAGAAGGATTAAAATTTGAAAAGTTAATGTAGCCTGCAAATAATCCAAGACCTGGCACATGATTATACAGCGCACAGAAGTCACATTTCAGCACTCCAGTGAGAAAACGACAAGGTTTTTTTGAGCTATTATATGTATTCTTGCTGGTATAACTGCGACTGATATACTGAAAATGTACTAGTAGAATATACAAAAAATATGTAAGTACAGTCAGGCTTTTGAGAAAAACAAATGCAAATGTGTTGTAAATATTACATACTTTTTTTAATCCTGTATGTTTTTATGATCAATACTGTCACACTGCATGCAATAGAACAAAAGGCCTTAAATGGGCCTCACAGACTGATGTAACACAGAGATGCTGATGCACTAAATGAAACAGAAACACGAAGGACACACAAGGTTTTTAAAAACCCACTGAAATGATCAGATAGGATGGCATTAGCCATGGCTGGCACAGCTGACTACCACACTCGCCTCTACAAACACAGCCTTTGATTTCTGCATGATAGATCTCCAGCAGAGAAATGGCTGGCGGTGGGTTAACTTGTCACTTTGATGAACTTCTATACCAATGCCAAAAGCAGGACCGTGTTCCCCCCAATGAAAAATTCAACTTCGGTATCGTTGCTCCAGATAAAACACAGTATGAGGTATTTCTCGGACAAGCCAAGAAAACAACAAGCTGCTGCAATGAGTCACAAAAAACACCCATAACTTAGAAGAATAAGTAACGTTATTAACATCAGCAGCTGATCCCTGAAGCGCTGCGAGGCCTCGCCAGAGTGCGCCGGGTTACTCGACAGGCATGAAATTGTGCAAAATGTCAAAGATGTGACGTGTGAATCTGCGTACACCCTTGGCAGTGTTAAAAACAACCCTGCAGTGTCCTTCTAAATAAAAAGCTTTTTGTTACAGTGTATTACAGAGCAACTGTCGTTATTCATTTTTTTTATGTTTGGGGTGTGACATTAAGAAATAAATAAATCAGACGTCAGCAGAACAAATTAATGTGACTCATATAAAACAGGAGTACAGTGATGAGTGATTAGTAGGAGGATGGAATATTGTTTATTAATATTTAGGTGCCTGGAACTACAGTACAGTTAAGAACAGTGGAAGGGGGGTCAGTTTAATTGCTACAAGAGAACATGTTAAGTGCTGAAGTGAAATGTAAGCTGCTTCTGTATGTGAATATGGTTAATGTTGGTCTGTCAATTCTAGAAAAGCAGTAATAATCCATTTGGTTTAGTGTTGTTAAACAATAGCATATTTCACAATATAATATTCAGTAAAGGTTGGTGTTAAAGGCCTGAGAATTTGATTTAGTCAGCTAAACTGTCTGAAAAAGTCCAATAATGTTGTAATCTCACTAATACTATAAAGTTTCACTGGGTATGAAATGTTTAATGCTGGGTGACTATTGCGATCTTTGTAATATTTATGATCAGCTCATCACATGAACCAAAATTCACTGTCAGCTTTGGTGACCTAACAAATCTCATGTCATTGACTTTTTCATTTTAAATGCCTTTTTGTGCTTAATAATGTCATGGTGTTTAGCAAAGATGTTAATTTCCATTCCAAGTAGGCTGCAGTCCAACTGATTTTTCATCCCTTATTGCAACATCAAGAAGCCAGAGTATGATCCTATGGTTCAATTACAAGGTTCATAGGATCTGTTGCAGTAGGTGGTTAAAAATGCTGCCAGCCTATGCCCTTAAAAGCCAGGATTGAGTAACCCCGGAATATGTGAAATGCAGAGCGATGAAGCACACAATCGCTCTCCATGTACTGAAGAGAGAAACGAAAAAAGGAAGATTGAACTGGAGCATTAATTTATTGTTTGTGTTCTGAAAGGCCTGTGTATTAATTCATTCTGGTAACAGTATGGACTTGAGGTGCATTGTTGGACAGCAGAGTTGACGCGGTAGATATGGATCTATTACTTAGACTGGTTGGTATACTATGTTGTGGTACACGTCCATGGTCCTGCTGAGAAAAGGCAAGGCTTCAGTCTGCCTCTCCTTAAAAGGACTGCACACAATATCTCTCTGCTTCCACAAAAACTTTCTTATATTCCAATAAAATTTTCTTATATTAAGTGTTGCTTCTCAAAATGCAAGACATTTCGCCAAAAATGGCAAACAAAACTCAAAAAAATTAAACAGCCTTTTTGAAAAGGTTTAAAGAAAAACAACGCTAAAGTGTAAGTCTTTTAAAATGTCCCCATTTGATAAATCAACAATTTTACATTCATGCCTCCTTCTAGATGCCCACTGACTGTGTTTTTACATAGAAATCCTGGCAACTAGAAGGGCGAGAGCATACCTTTAGCATGTGTGCCTTTCCTCCTACCCACACCCCAGGGATGCTACTCAAACACTGACATCACAACACAGATTTCTTTATTGGGTTCAGAAACGTAACCCTGTCATTGTTATTAATTTATTTAGCTTGATTTAATCTAATGGGTTTTGTTTCAAAGAAAATTGTACAATATGCGCAATACAAACTATATAAATAATAAATAAATATTTTCCAGATTGGAATATTAATTCCGTCCAAGGGTTTTTTTTCCTTCATTCATTCATTTTCTTTTTATTCCAGAAACAGCGCATGCATTGTTTGCGAAGCCAAGTTGTATCCAGTGGTGAATACCAGTGCTGTCCCCCCCCCCCGTGCCCCCCCCCCCCCACCCCAAAAAAAAAAAAATAAAAAAAAAAACCCAGGGGACAAAGGCGGGATTGGTTTAACACCCAATATGCGTGGGTGTTGTTGTGAATTCATAACGACGTCTACCTGCGCCAGCAGACACTCTCTACTCACGGACAAATCTTGCCATTGCCAGCACACCAGCACAACTGCAACAGGTGTGCATGAGAAACGTGTGAGAAACAGTGCTGAACAGCACACTTGTGTAGGTGCCAACAGGGCAGCATTATGAGGACAGCGTCTTGCGTGAACACTGAAGAATGTGTCGTGTGAATTCTGGTACTGTTACAAGGACGATCATACAGTAGCGTTTTGAAGACACTGACAAAACAATGAGAAGTGGAGCGCATGCATGAAAGTGTTAAAGGAGAGGACTAAAGTGCAAGGGCCCTTCTGGACAACAGAGTAATGTTCTTCCACTGTAAAGTACATGTTAAGCAATAGCACAGTGTACCTATAATAGTGTTGAATAGTGTATTCAACATCCTGTCTCAGACACACTAGATAGCTGAATTCTAGCCATGGAGGGTGAACAAGCTTCACAGTAATGTGTTTCATGAGTACAGGGTGTATTGAAACTGCAGTGCTCAGAGGGATACAACACAAAGCCAGCTGCAGAAAAAGCTGACTCACTGGCTGTTAGTTGAACTCAGTTAAGGAACCAGCTGGGTGCAATTATAATTATAACACTAATCTTTAGAAATGAAGAGTAAACAATACAAGCAAATACTACTATTTAACAATATAAGCAAATTTTTAGTGGTCTCACACATGCAGTGCATCTGATTAGGCCCTTTGGCAGGGTCAAACTGAGGTTATTCGATTTGCAGCGAAAACCAGCTGTCACAAGGGAAACGTTGATATTGTAGGATTTTTGGACATTGTTCCTTACTCGTCATAATAGTTCCCACATCTGATGTGCTCGCATTGCTTCTGATAACAACAACACAACGTTATATGCTTAAAGTAAACTCAACACAAGCGTGGGAAAAGTTGTGCTTCGTGATTTAAAAAGAACAACGTTTCAGCACAGCAGGATGTCCGTGCACTCTGAGACACACACACTCTCTCTCTCTCTCTCTCACACACACACACACACACGCTTTTGTTTGCTCCCCTCCCCCTTTTCTGAATTTTCACTCCTCTGCAATATATTTATTTATTTTTGTTGGAATTCAGAAGAGTTCAGTGTTCAAAATCTGAAGCAGACAAAGCTCTAACATAGCTAATAAACGTCTTCAATTTTTTAAATGCACAACATTTACTTTCTTCTCTCACACACACACACACACACACACAGATGCAGCACACACACACAAAATTAGTAGGCTCTTATTTTACTTATCCTCCCCCATTAGTTGTCTTGAACCAACACTGTAATGGTGCTGGGAAAAAAAACCTATGACCATTTATAGGAACACAATGTGTACTTGTTTACAATAATAAACATCACCAATAAAGTTTATGGAACATTATGGAATCTGTATTGACTGAGAGCCAGATTCCTGAGAGGTGATGTCATCACAGTGCTTGTGCTCCTATTGCTCCTTCTGCTCCTCTGGGCTCTCCTACTGGCTGGTGACGCTTCTCACTGCAGGAAGGAGCTGCTTAGAGAAAGACCTCGCAGAACCACAGTGGAATTACCCAGGAATTGCTGAAAAGTTTCTTACTGACTGCAAGTGTCTGTCCATGCCCACGGGGTCAAGTTAAGCCCCACTGTGCACTGACACCAAGGGGCCCAACAGTCGGTGCAACATATGAAATATCGCACTGATCTGAGAACAGTCAGTACACAGCGACGCTGGCTGATGAATTAGCCCAAGAGAATCTCTCATAGATGTGTCAGCTCATTGTATGCTTGGCCTCAGGCTTCCTAAATTAGCTGTAAATGTGTTTAAAAGTTTCCCCTTGCAGAACAGTGGAGGAGGATCTGGCCGTAAACCTCTTATTTCAGCTAAACATAATTTACTCTGCATGCCACTACACTTTCCTTACACAAAAGGGTGCTGCATAAAAGTAAAGACCCAGACCAGTTAACCATAAGAAAACAGAAAGGCAATGGACACTGAGATCTTTCACAGGGTGTCTTCAGAGCTCTTCCCCAGACAGTATGCATGCTGCCAGAAACAACTCTGCCCCCAGTCCCTGTGTTGGGATGAGAGCAATGGGCTCTTTATGATGCTGCTGTCACGCTGGAGGTCATGTGACCAAACCACATGACTCCAGTGGCCCGGAAACACTGCCTGCTGCGTCAGGCCTATCCTTCAACTTCGGCCAGTGCTGGAGTGGAGACAAACCCTCGCTTGGAGTTTCACTGCACTTTGGCTGCCAGCAGGGAGGGAGCGGCCTTGGAATTGAAGCCAGATGTGGGGTGTTGTGCTTGTATCCCTGGCCAACAGGGCCTGGGAAGTGGCTCAGCTAGCCGGTCATTTACATAAAAAGGAAAATGTGTCTGTAACAGTTTTCAGGCGTTCCTTGGTGGCAGGGGCACAGTGCAAAGGGACAAAAAAAAATTCTTCACTTGAGAAAGCTGAAGGTGATTCTGCAGGTTCTCTTTGGTGCAGTAAACCCAACACCATGGAGGACTTCAGGTATCTCGCCGTCATCCCCGGGGAGGATGATTTGGAACTCATACACAAAGACAGCACATTCCAGAGGCGCTGTCAGCTCTGCCATCTCCAAAACAGGAAGCACACTGACACGCCCAGGAGCAGTGGAGCGTATTCCCCTGTATCAGGAACAGGCGTGGGGGTTGGGCTGGGTGATGGTGGTGGTGGTAGTGGGGGGGGATCATCATAGTACAGTGTCCAACAAGCATGAGCACAACACCGCCAGTACCCTCTCAGCAGCAGACCGACAATGGTCTGGTGTCATTTCCACCCCCAGTAGCAAGGGGCTCTATGTCAAGGTGATTTAGGAAGACACAAAACACCACAGGAAAGCCACAATGTTTACACACACACACACACACACACACACACACACACGCACACACACAACACAAACAAGTGAGTTAACACCCACAGCTGAGGTTTGGCCAACACAACTCTGCCCGTCGCCTGCTCCATCCCATTCACTCACACCTTTGGGTCGAACACCTGGCTGTGACACTCCCAACCTATCAGAAAGTTAACAGTAAGGACATTCTGTACAGGCTGCACTGAAGGAGAAAAAAGCAGCAGGCGCTGCCCTCATTTTTTAAACAACAGCTCAGTCAACTGCAGATGAAGAAACCATCCAGAAAGATTAAGTGTGCACTGATGACAGCAATTCCCTCTGATCCTCACTGTGATCACATCGTAACACACAAAACAAACAAGAACAATTACCTGAAGTGAACATTCAAACTCCAAACAGGACACACACATCATGCAGTACTTGCATAATAATATGACTAATTCAGAAAATCCACCCAGTTTTTTAAATGTTAGCAGAATATGTTAAAAACAGTTCAAACTACGTCTGCTTCTTCAGCTGTGTTCCGTTGGGAATACAGCACAGGAACACAATGTAAGAAGATAAACAGACCCACCCTGGTACTGCAATAAAATCCAACACAAAATGCATCTGATTCCCCTGGAAACAGAATCACAGGAAATTTTAATATATACAGTGTACTGCAAACTTTAGTTGACAAAGGAAAATTACAAATACAGCTCTTTCTCTATGTACAATGACTGTACTAGCATTGCATAATATGCATACTTCAATAAAAGTATCTAAATATTACAAACAATATTATAAACCTGCAGTGTAGAATGACAACGCAGATTTTAGACTGTATGCCAAAAAGGCCTTATTTCAGGTGGGGGGTGGGTGGACAAAGGATTCAAAGGTCCATGACACGTTTTTATGACCATTGCTTGGGAAATGTAATTGTAAGAGTTTACAATTTGTTATGCAGGTTGTAAGCAGAGACAATAATTAATTTTAATATTTTTTGGTTGACGCGGCACAGTGGCATGGTGGTTAGCACTGTCGCCTCGCACCTCCAGGCCTGGGGTTCAATTTCTGCTGTGTGTGTGTGTGTGTGTGTGGAGTTTGCATGTTCTCCCTGTGCTTGGTGGGTTTTCTCCAAGTGCTCCAGTTTCCTCCCACAGTCCAAAGACATGTGAGTTAGGTTGACTGATGTGTGTATAATGATGTCTTTGGACTTTGATAGTTTCTGCACTGATCACAACTGACAGCTTTATAAACCCTGATAATTAATACTTTTTTTATGAGTTACCAAAAATAAACATGTTATTATTAGGTCCACAGGAACTCTTAATAAAACATTTTAATTAATTTTGAACTTCATTAACTAATATCAGACACTCGGTGTTTCCTCCAACATCTCAAACATACATCTATTTTTAAATTATTTTAAAAGAATGAAAAAAAGAAAAATCAAAATAAGGCTGAGGTGCAAAAAAAGCTAATTTTTTCTTCAAACAGTTACCAAATTACAAAAAAGATTAATAACTTTCAAGGGACTCCTTGTTCCAGCTTAGTGACATTTGAGCTGTGTTCTTCAGAGTGTAAACAAACAAAAATGCAGTCAGGACATCAGAAATTAGGTAAGAAAAGGCAACATTCTGCAGACCTCAAAGTCAGGTTTGACTGTGGGATACACCACACTTACTACAACACTGAATTCTGTTACTACTTATGACATGACAAATCAGAAAGATCATTTATACTACTTCATTGTAAGCGCTAATAATATTGTAACGTATCTGTTTTCACAGACCATAATACGGTATGCCAACATTCCTTTTGAAAATGGCACAGAAAGTCCCATGTCACAATCTGCGCACTGGGCGGTTAGTGGGATGCAAATCAGGGTGTTTTTTTTTTTTTTTTTGGCATTGAGCTGGCCGGGTCGAGGAGGAACACCTTATGGAGCTTCAGACCGTAACAATGCAGGTTGGAATTAGAGAGGTGCTTCAGGACAGACAAAGCAGAGAGATGCTGAGCAGAAGAACAGCAGGGGCAGATGTCTCTCAGCAGACTTGCTATAGTATCTCATTAATGTCTAGGGACGTCTCAGAAACAGCCACTTTTCTGGACAGCCCATATAACTGGGCCAGATACTCAAACATTCAATGTCATTTCAAGGACATTTGCATAGATAAAGGCAAAGGCTTTAGAGAAACACCCAGTTTCAGATATGGTCTAGTATTCGTAGCTCTGCTGTATGCTCCGGAGGGAGGCATAAGCGGAGCAGGTCTGTGTTCTCCCAGAAAGCCAACAAGGGTGTGTGCCTCCAAGGTCCGAGTCCGCCGACCTTCCGTAACACACCCCCAGAAGCTGGAACAGCACCCACACCTGCGGGGCTCAGCGTCCCAGGCAGTCCTGCGTCATTAGGAACCTCGGGAGCCTGTATTGTATCAGATGTCTACATAATAACAAGCCGTTTTCCCGCCAAGTTCGCGGCGGTAACATTTCTCTGAAGAGAGCTTCAAAAGCTGCTTTGACACCAATATCAAACAGAAAACAAAAAACACAGAACTATTCGGTTCTGCTGGTGAAAGCACAAGGTCTGTTTGGCAGAATCACTCTAAATTGATTCTATAACAGCCCCCCAAAAAAGGCTGCAAATTAAGTGAAACAAACTGTAAAACCCAAGAAAAGTCAACCAGCTGCAAAAAAAAAGCTTTCAGTTGATTAGAAGGACTGAATGTCTCAAAATACTACACAGAAAGAAAATAACACCACTACATACTGTAAGAGCAAAAAACTGGTGATAAACACTGGTAATGTTCAAAGTTCCTGTGGCATCTTGGTGCTGGATACAAATTTTATGTAAACTTCACAGCCATCTGTGCCGTTACGCTCCATTCCCTAGATGACAGGTATATAATAACTGAAACCTTGTTTAAAACGGTGTCACATGCTTTAGTGACTCTGATGTCATGCCAGATCCCCTGCCTCAGCTTTTGGATGGAGTTCCTGTCAGAACAACACTATCAGTTTGCACCCTGTGTTAGCGAGAGCTTAGCCATCCAGCAGTGTAGATAGTACGGATCTCCTTGGGAGCGTGACGGTGACATCATTCTTCTCAGTGCCCACCCCCTCTGTCAGTGCTGAGTGGGCCTACATACATGAGCACAGATGCTAGGCAGTCACTACAGGGTGTCAGCAGCATGGATCTACTGTACTGTAAACCCGTACAGAATTCCCAAACAAGTATCTACAGGTGATTCAAGGAGTTACAATGTGAAAGTATACTGCATGAAGATTCAGGACAATGTATGTACAAAATTACAATAATTAAGATTTATTGTGTTTTATTTCTCAAATTCAGGCTTACTGAAATCAGCCTGATAAAAACGAAGGATTACTGTAATCCAGATACTAGTAAAATGCTTACCACCATTTTTCTGCCCCAAGTTCTCATTGTAAATTATTGATTTTAACCATTTCAATATGCAAATAAGAGTTGCCAGTAATGAAACTTCAAAGCTCGGTCCAAGGTGTGTGCTTCCATAACTCTTTGCCTGTTATCCTGCAGATCTGGGATCAGATCTGTTCTTCGGTGTCATGTTTCCCCTGTCATTTGCTGTTCTTGGACGAATTTCAGGCAGCCAACGGGAGAGGGCCATGGGACACTGAGCAAGAACAACAAAAAGAACAGTGCCAAGGATCTTCACAGCACTTCACAACAAAAAACAACCACTGCAGCACACCACCATGACATGTAGACCTGCTCCTGGAGCTAACAGATGCAGCACACCAGCCTGACATGTAGACCTGCTCCTGGAGCTAACAGATGCAGCACACCAGC
>JABJVR010000013.1:6145763-6169799 GCA_025773905.1 Chitala chitala
TTCAACTTTCTCTGTAAAGCGCTTTGAGGCATGCTGTTGCGAAAGGCGCTATATAAAAATAAATTGAATTGAATTATGCTTGTTCACACATAAGGGAATTGCAAATGAACTACATGCATGCCTTTTGACAGAGGGAGGAAACAGGAGGTTCACCTGTGTCCTGTGCTGCATGATTTTTTTTTTTAATTCAAAGTTTGCCTGTTGGCTATAAATCATATGTGTCAAACTCAAGGTCCGCGGCCACAATTATATCCGGCCCGCAGGATCATTTTATATATCTTTTTTAAATGGCCCGGTGATATTAAGATCCGATTACATACAAACTACAAATCCCATAATGCAGCGCAACAGCTGCCTTACCGAACGATAGGCTACCTGCCATCATTCCCGCGTCAATTATGTCAGATCAATCAAGCGTCTGTTGATGTATACAACTTTAATTTCAAGTCAAAACTAGACCCCAACATTGACCAAGAGAAAAGTTAATTCTGGAAAAAAGAGCCTTTTTTGTTTTGATTCGTTATTATTTTAACTTTTACTTAAAAACACAATTTTTATTTATATTTTCAGATTTTTTTGCAGCATGTTCATATTTTGAATTTGTATTATTTTTACAGGAGATATTTTTATGCAGAGCAAAATATTTTAAGTTATTTAAAGTTTTTTTTTATTTTGAAATAATATAATATCCTGTCTGTTTTGATTCGTATTTATGTTCAAAAAATGTTTAGTTTCAGTCTGTTCAGTAAATGTTTATCCTGTTCGGCCCGTGACGTAAAGTGTGCTTTGAGTTTTGGCCCCTTGTGCGATTGAGTTTGACACCCCTGCTATAAATAATTACAATTTTTTTCTGTTACCTTGATAGCTCCCTTCAAAGATGGCAGCCGTCGGCATTTTTAGACTTTGGAAGCCTTCACAAAGTGCCACATATCCTCTGAAACAATAAAGATATTTGAATAATTCAGACAAAGTTTTTCCTAGAATACACAAAGGATTTTTTATCACTCATCACATGCTCTGAAATCGGTCATATTTTCTTTGTACAGCAAGTCCCCTATATACGAACAAGTTCTGCTCCGAGAGCCCAACAAAGTTAGCCTAGGTACCCAACTAACACAGTCAGCATAACAAAGTAAGCCTAGGTACCCAACTAACTAATCAGCATAATAAATTAAAAAGGTTTAATACATTTCACTCAAATAATACATAAAACAGACTTGATTTAGGTCAAAATAATTAGAATTAACAATAAAGCACAGGAAAAGAGTGATACAAAAAATGTAGGCTACAGTTTGTAGTGCTTGTAGAGGATGCATACACATGACAGAGAATGTAAATAAAATGGCATAGGTTTTAAATCAAGTTTAATTTACTGGACATGCACGTCCGTATCTTTGAAAGTTTGCAAAGGTTCGTATATAGGGGACTTTTGGTAACCCTTCAGAAACTGATGGACAGACACCGATTTTCACTAACTTGGGATGTTCTTAAGCAGTGCAGAAAAGGTACACAAACAGACACTGTTACATGACAAACATTCTAAAAAATGAAATCCTGAAAATGGTTACCCCCTTCGTATGTTCCCATGTCTCCAAAGTTAATGCAAATTGAATTTTTGCAAATCTTTGCTGGGCAAGATACAAAACTCAGAATTTTTATGTGCAACACCATCAACAGGCAAACTAGCAGGGCTCAGATTTATTTTAAAATATGCAATTATATTAAATTATATTTAAAAACTTTGGCAAGTGTTGATGGAATGATACACCCACAAAGACACAGGTGAACAGGCAGTCTACACACAGAACCAAGTGCTGGACTCAAAAACCTGAAGATGTCAGCACCATGCACTGGGTCATTCATAAACATTATTTAAAAATAAATTTGAAATAGTAAAAATGTGCAAGGAACTGTAGCATTTCTGGTTTCAATTCAAAGAAATGTGCGAGCCATTAATCAGGCTGGGAAAAAAAATACCAGTTTCAAACCTATTTTAATAATACAAACTTTCAGTTAAGTTTTGTAATACAATCTGGAAACATTTTTGCTGAAATTTAAAAATAATGCATAATGACATACTACCTAATATAGTTGGTGCCTCAATGGGTAGACCATCAGGCTGGGATGTTGAAGTCTCCTAGTGCAAACCCCAACCCAGGCACCAGGTGTATCCTTGAATAAGATGAACACTAGCTATCTGGGGGCTGAGTAATGGCTGCCCACTGCTCCTCCAGGGAATGGGTTGAATGCAGAGAAATTTCCCAGGTGTGGTACTAATAAGGGATCAATTATTTAATACTACAGCTAGTACTTCACACTCAATTTTAAATTCAGTTTAAAGCTTTGAGAATTACATCTTCCACATCACAGTAAAAATTGCACTTGGGTGCATGTTTTTTTTTTTTTTTTATATATAAAGAAAACAACTTGGATTCCTTTGTCTATTGTTTAACTTTAATTTTATCGTGGGTAGCTGATGCACTCAGCAAGCTGCCTCACTTACTGGCTTACTTTGGCACCTAAGTAACATGAAACACAAATCAGTCACCCTTTGAAATTACAGTGTTATTTTCTCCATGTTACTGTGTTCATTCACATGCCTTGTTACAAGTACCAAGAAACTGATATTTCCTCTTAACTGTTACCCCCATTGCACAAAATACTGAGGTACACTGAAGCTTACAAATCAATTTCTTTTTTATTATCACAGTGCAGAAAGACAGTAAAGGTTGAACAGCAGATTGACAAAACTGACACGTAGCTACATAGAAAAATGTAACATCCGAGAGAGGAAATGCAAATGATACGTGGTCATTTCGCACTTCTGAAATTGTAATGTCCTCACTAGGCACGAAGTGTGAAAACGATCCCAGTTTACTGCATTTCTTGTATACATACACCCGTGACTATCAAAGCCGCATGTATCTTCAGGGTTTGCTATAAATTGCTTTACAGAAAACACTAGCTGCCCTATTACAAAGAGCACAAGTGGTAGCAAATACACTATATTGGCAAAAGTATTGGGACGCCTGCTTTTACACGCACAAGAACTTTAATGGTATCCCAGTCTTAGTCCGTAGGGTTCAATATTGAGTCGGCCCACCCTTTGCAGCTATAACAGCTTCAACTGTTCTGGGAAGGCTGTCCCAAGGTTTAGGAGTGTGTCTATGGGAATGTTTGACCATTCTTCCAGAAGTGCATTTGTGTGGTCATGTATTGATGTTGGATGAGAAGCCCTGGCTTGCAGTCTGCACTCTAACTCATCCCAAAGGTGTTCAGTTGGGTTGAGGTCAGGACTCTGTGCAGGCCAGTCCACCCCAGACTCACTTATCCATGTCTTTATGGACCTTGCTTTGTGCACCGGTGTGCAGTCAGGTTGGAACAGGAAGGGGTCATCCCCAAACTGTTCCCACAAAGTTGGGAGCATGAAATTGTCCAAAATGTCTTGGTATGCTGATGCCTTAAGAGGTCCCATCACTGGAACTAAGGGGTTAAACCCAATCCCTGAAAAACAACCACACACCATAAACTCCCCTCCACCAAACTTTACACTTGGCACAATGCAGTCAGGCAAGTACCATTCTCCTGGCAACCGCCAAACCCAGACATGTCCATCGGATTGCCAGAGACGTGTGATTCATCACTCCAGAGAACACGTCTCCACTGCGCTAGTCCAGTGGCAGCATACTTTACACCACTGCATCTGACACTTTTATTACACTTGATGTAAGGCAACGATGCAGCAGCGCAGCCATGGAAACCCATTCCATGAAGCTCTCTATGCACTGTTGTGCTAATCTAAAGGCCACACAAAGTTTGGAGGTTTGTAGCTATTGACTCCGCAGACAATAGACAATTTCTGTGCACTGTGCACTTCAGCATGGGCTGACCCCGCTCTGTCATTTTACGTGGCCTACCACTTCTTGGCTGAGTTACTGTTGTTCCCAGTTGCTTCCACTTTGTTATAATACCACTAACAGCTGACCATGGAATATTTAGTAGCAAGGAAATTTCACGGATGGATTTATTGCACAGGTGGCAACCTATCAGGGTACCACACTTGAATTCACTGAGCTCCTGAGAGTGACCCATTCTTTCACAAATGTTTGTAGAAGCAGTCTGCATGCTTAGGTGCTTGATTTTATACACCTATGGTCATGGATGTGATTGGAACACCTGAATCCAATGATTTGGAGGGGCCTCCCAAAACTTTTGGCAATATAGTGTATCTAATATTAGTCAAATTGGATATCAAATCAAAAACTGACAGTTTTACATTCCCCTTTAAAAAAGTAACAAGTACATTATTTAATTCCATCCAAATACTGGTAATGCAGTAGCAGTTGAACAGATTAGGCATGGAAAAAAAATGCACTATGCTTAAAAAGGATGGAAATCAACAGCTAACATTATCATGTTAGAATTAAAATTCACTGCGCTTATCCATTTACTTGAATACGCATTTTATTAGACTACCCAGAACAAAGCCATCTCAAACATGTCGGGCTCAAACAAATGCAAGCATACATCTTCCTCACTTTATACAAAAACCTGTGAATTTAATATAGTCTACCCACTAACGGAATACTCCTACGTTGCACTTGTATTTTCCTTAGAATACATCGTACAACAACGTACATTCCCCCCAATTTACAATAAATATACAAAATACCATAACAGGAAGGTTGAGAAGCTTGAAAACAGAGTCACCACTCTGACATAATTTAAATACAAGCAAGATGATCTTTGCAGAGTATGATCATTGTAAGTGTGGCCACACTACTCCATGGTGCTCTTGTACTGCTAAACAGGTTTTGCAATGCCTGCAGAACCTTCAAGTGTTGCCAGAATTAAACTGGCTAACTTTTATGCAAAACCCAGTGTTGGCAGCATCTCAACATGCTTCAGCGATCCATGTACCCCTCCAACTGGCGTTGAACAGCCTTGCCTTAAGCCCACGGTACAGATCTCTGTTCGGTTCACTGGACTATTCTGCACATGGACGGCATGGCTTCAGTTCACCTGTTCATGATGTCATCCTCTCCTGTCGTCAGGTCCCTTTCTCACCACGGCACTACTGCTCTTGTTTCTCCTGAGCTGTACCCGTCACCATCAGCAAGTTGCACGCCATGAACTGAACGCTCAGTACATTGCTGGTGTTACCAGTGTACAGGCCCACCAGCTCGCTGGAGGAGCCATCTGTGCTCACGTTGCTGTGGGAGTTGCGAAGATCCCAAACGCGCACAGAATTATCCATGGAAGACGACGCCACTAAGCTGCTGTCGGGACTGAAGGACAAGCTTGTGATGGTGTCCGTGTGCCCACGCAAGTCCTTGAACAGGGTCCCTGAAGCCAGGTCCCACAGCTTGAGTCTCTGATCCTCACCTGCAGAGGCCAAGTACTTACCATTGGGAGAGAAGGCAAGGGTAAGAACTGGACCCCTGTGGCCTGTGAAGAGGCGCACCGAGTTACCCTGCTGAGTGCTCCACAGCCGTACTGTCTTGTCAGTGGAGCCTGTTGCCACATAGTTGGAGTTTGGGTGGAATTTGACACAGTCTACATCTGCGAGATGGCCAGCATACAGACGCAAGGGATAGGTTCGACTGAAGGTCCAGAGACGGGCTGTCCGGTCATGGGAGCTGCTGGCAAAGTACAGGCTGCAGGGGCTGATATCCACATCCCACACAGGGTAGGCATGACCCTGGTATAACACAGTGTTGGTGAAGGTGTTCATGTTCCAGTAGCGTATGGTGGTGTCCTCAGAGCAGGACAGTAGGCCTGAGCTGTCTGTCAGGAAGGCTGTGCGGTACACCGGCCCACAGTGACCTCGGAGAATCTTCATCTCACTGCCAGCAGCATCCTCATCATCAGCCTAAAAAAATAAGCCATTAAAGACAATTATTTTAAAACTGAGTTAACTTGACAAAACCTATTTTTAGCATTTTAAAAACTCATTAAGATTTGAGTTTAATACTTGGTAATACTCAAAGTGCAGCCACTAGCAGAAACTACTCTCTAACACACACACACACACACACAGAGGAGTCCCTCACCTCATCATCCAGCACATCACAGGCTAGATGAATGTGCGAAACATCTACAGAGTGAGGCTCAGCCTTCAGCTTGCGTGCTCGCAAGCTCCACAACTTGACAGAAGAGTTGTCAAAGCCAGCAGCCAGCAGCTTGCTGTCAGCAGAGATCTCGGCAGTGTTGAGCAGCTGGTCGGTGTGGTGGAAGGCATAGAAGCACACGGTAGTAAGGGAGGCTGGCCCATCCTTCACTCGTTTGATGCAGTCTTGCAGCGAATCCATAGCAGCCTCATTCTGGAGGATGCTGGAGGTAACATCACTAGGATCCAGGCCCTCCCCGTGTTCTACCCCTCGTGAAGAAGACCCAAAGCCAGTTCCTGATCCATAAAGCTGATACTCCTTACGCTGGACAGCAGTGACTTCCACCTGCACGTGGGTACTCAAGACTCGACAGAGGGCTGTGTTGTCTGCACTTTGGAGGTAGCGCAGAAGATAGCTGTAAGCAGGCTCAGTCAGGTGTACCACATACTTATGGTCCAGGAAAGCAGAGAGTTTGGGGTTGGAGAAGACATCCTGGGCAGCAAGAACATGGCGCAGCAGCTCTACCATGTCCTTCTGCTCAGCGTCCTGTAAGAAGAGCCCCTGGAAGCGGCTGTAGAAGCTGTCCACAGTGCTTTTTAGTCCACAACACACCATGTCCAGGTACAGGTAAACAAAGAGTGGATACAGTAAACAGCTCACTTCCTGGCCCCATGACACTTCTGCTTCTAAAAAAGAAAAAATAATTTTTTAGCACAAGTGCTGTCAGTCACATCAAACTGAAAAGTATTCAAGCCTTTCAGTACAGCTCAGTTCAATATTTTTCAAGCAGGCATAATGGCAGATCTGTAACTGCAAAGAACTTAAAACATACCAGACAGGAAGGTGCGCAGTCTGGCAAACTGCTTCTCATACTGCTGTGGGTCTGCTTGACATGGTGCAGCAGAAACAACATTGGCACAGCCAGACTCTGCCTGAACTGCAAACATTAAGATTAAAGTCAAGAGCTGCTCAGCATCGCATCCACAGTAATGCTGTCATACCTTGCAACTGCAGTCAGACTGCCAACTACACTGTACATGTGCATATCATTACACAACTATTCAGCCATCAAAATAAAGCCAACGTACCATGGCAGAGAACACAAGTCTGGATAAGATTTTACCTGTGAGGTTAGCTGCCATCTCTTCAGCAGACTGGGAAAGTTTAGCCCCTTTTAAAGAGCTCTCTGTGTCCACATACTGCCTCCGTTTCAGGTACTGAACCACAGTATACTGAATCTGCTCAGTCCTTACCCGCTTCATCACCTGCCGAATACACAGCACAATCAGACCAACTTCACTCACAAATTCAGTTTCACTGCTCCAAAGACTACGGCATAGCTGCTAATGTGTTGACTCTCCGGAATGTATTTTATATACTTTTTCCCACTTTTGAAATGCCGAAGCATGCAAAAGCCTGTTGGTAAAAAATAAAATTGGTCCATGCATTTGCAATATGACAAGAGCGGGTAAATAAAGAACCTTGATATAGTGCTGCTTGTTAAACGTCATCTGCATCATCACAACAGCACAACCTTAAAACCAATAGCTGTGCTTTGCCATGTTGGCCATCTTGAGTCCTCAACACTGAATACACATATATCTGCTGTACCTTAGTCATGTATTACTCTGCTTGGTTCATACATATAAGCAAAATTACAGAAAAGTTACTTATAACACCATATCAATATCCTGGCTTCAACAATCACATTAGGCCAAGGTTCCTGTCCATCTTTTGTCAGTAACAGCTCTGAATCAGAGCTGTTTTTAACAATGTCATTTCTGATACGCACATTCCGCAACTGCAGTGAATGAAAGTATCCACAATGTTGGATCGCCCTTAATAATCATTTAAATCCCGTTTCTTGCAATTTTCAATCTATACGCAAACCACCACCGACGTCTGCTTCCATCATACATATAATCAGCGTTTTTTCTACATTTAACACATTTCTTAACCGTGTCTCTTTCATTAAAGAAACATAAAACTAGTATTTGAGCCATAAAAAATGGTTTTATGATGCAAAAAAAAAAAAAAGATGCAATATAAAACAGTGGTTTGGAAGAAAAGTCCGGCCACAGCATTAACTCAGCATTACCTTCACATCGCACTTTGCGAGGTACAGGATTATAGTTTGAGATTATACGTGTCTTTCAGTGAATTTTATTTAATAGTAAGACGTTTATAACTATTTATTCCCAATTTCACTGTGCAGTCTTGATTCCTATAGAGCTACAAAAATCATATATTGCTTTAAACGTATCAGTCTTACAAAAAACCTTTACCATAACCTCAGTATTGCCTCTTGCGAACTTTTATAACATATGATCGCCTTCAATTCTTAAATCGAGTTCTTAAAAGACTACAAATACTGTGACCCTGACCGTGTAGCTCTAGGAAGCAGTTTTCCATATTAAAAGTTAACACAAAAGGTGTAACAGCCACATTGGATCTTCAGTGATCGTGCAACCACGAGTCTACACACGCCAGTTACTACAACTGCTAGAGAAATATTGTTAAAACTAAAATGACTAAAGTTAATTTACTCGTGCATTTTCAATAGCCTCACTAAACACAAAATCCGTCTGTGTGCAGTAATTAATTAGCTATATTACCAGATTAGCCTTGCATTCTTTGCCCGAATTCGTAGCGATGGAAATTAAGGAAAAAACGCATTACATCCTCCACCTTGGTGGGCAATCTCTGTACTTGGTTCCAGATAAAGTAACTAGCTAAAATAACCACTTGCTCACCTTGTTCGGCCAATCAGCACCAGACATGGAGGACTAACTAACAATAACACGTACAAAGATGTTTGTCGAAAAATAATTAAACACTTTTAAACGCATCTGCAATATTCATAATTATAGCTACTTTTTTAGTAGTGTTATTTGCGCACAGCTAACGTTAGCAAGGTAGCAACAGATTTACAAGCACAGGCCTTGCATAGTTAACTTGCCCTAATAACGTGCAATAGCTTTTTCAGTACCTGTAAACAAAGTGGGGTTATATATTTGTACACTACTTACTGCATATCTAGTTGTTATTCTGTGTTCAAACAATGTTAGAAAGCTGCAGCAAGATAATGCTTTCCCTCAGTTATTAGTCTGTTAAAACAATCGCCATTCAATTGGCTTCCGAGCGGCCTTTTTTGACAGATCCACCAGCCTGTGCTGACTTCGATTAGTTCAGTCTAAACCTGTAAACCAACGCTTTCCGGAGTATCGACACGATATATTAATAATATTAATAACCTTTACAGGAAGTGTCACAAGTAAGCAGATGTTAATACTGTTCATACGGTAACAGGAGCCGACGCACCACTTAACACGGTTAGCCTGCTAAGGTAAACAGCCGAGTCCGCCGCTTGAGAACCGATCTCGCTCCTGTCTCGAGCACAGTGATGACGTCACCGCGTTTGACACCAGCCTGCTACCGCTATAGAATATACAGCATTTTAACCGCTGTGGAAACTGAATGTGATTTTAACATACTTGTTCGCTTAGTGGATTAAATGCGCGGTTTATGTGTCAGGCTATCCTTTTTATTGCTGAGTTTTTGGTTACGATTAAATCACAGATCTGAGAGGTATTCCAGAAAGCGCTCAACTACTCCTACATTTAAATTGAAATGTCTGATAATCGAGAGCAATCAGTTGGTCCAAACTGACGCATGCTAAAGGTTTCTAAAAGCCATCACCAGTAGATCGCTGATAATAGGAGTCACCATAAATACGAGTGGTCTCACTGTTTCCCAGGACTTTTGCTTATCACACTGCGGGTAGATTGTCCTTAAATTAAACAACGGCGTCGGCAAAGGAACGTGAGTTGGTGTATAAATTGTTTACTGTTTGAATGTAAAAGTTCTTAAACGTTTGTGTTTAGCGCTTCGCTTGGTCATATCCTATTGCAATGATGTCGAAATATATATTTTTTTTCTTCCCAGTGAATCTTAACATACTTTTACTGCATGACAATATAAAATTATTTTGAATTTTACATTTTAACAAATAATTGTTAGAGAGTGCGATTGGGACTTTCGAGATTTAAAAATTTCCAAAGGCTTTTCCAATTCTTAATATCCCAGCATGCTTCGCCAACGTGACGCAAATGTCTAAGGACGCCGGTAAGCGGGTCCTTTTAAAGGGGATAATGTGATATTGGGCAGCACGTAGGTACAGGTATTCCTTCATGAAGTTCCGACAGTGGTTCTTTCGCTGTCATGTTTTAATTTCCGTTTAGAATTGCACGCATGCAATGCAGTAGACATTGTATCGTTTAGCTTTTCACATCACAAAATGACATACGCTGCTGCTTTGTGGTTTAATGTCTGGGAGGATTTGGAACAGGAGGAAGATCATAGCATACCAGGGAGTACTTTAGATAGTTTTGACGATGATTTTATTTTTAAAACGTTCCATTTCACAAGACCTGCCATCAGGTTTATTATCGACTTTGCAAGTGTTCATCTGCATCGTATTGCTAATCGGACCCTGGACGACATTACTGTGCTTGCTGCTTTGTGTTTCTACGCAAACGGATTTTTTCATAAAGCTATGTCAGACAGACTTGGAATAAGCCAGAAATATTTGAATGGAGCAGTGGACACAGTGACCAGAATATTTTCTGACAAGCTCGATGAGTTTATTACGTTCCCGGACAGTGAGAACGACAGAGTCCTTGTCGCATATGAGATACAAAAGATGTATGGAGTTCCTAACGTAGCAGGTGTTCTGGGATGCATGCACACGCGAATAAAGCCGGCACCGGGAGAAGAAATTGTTTGTGCAAACCGTATGGGTTATCATTCAGTGGTATCCCAGATGGTTTGCGACGGTCAAGGTAATTTACTAAGCGTTGAGACTCACTGGCCTGGAAGCACATCAGAGCAACGGACGTGGGAGACATCAAAAATATGTCAACAGTTCACAAGCGGTAAACATGGGCACAGCTGGCTCGTGGGTAAGTCCTTATTGCTATTGTTAGGAAAACATTACGGTCTATACGCATTGATGTAAGCAGTATTTTCATAGGCTTGGGTAGCAGTATAGTTTACGTTTTCTTTACTACGTATTGTATAAGCATTACTTAGTTCAAATATCATCCGCTCAGTACGAGCTACCCACGCTTTCCATCCAAACGCCTTTCGTTTTTTACGTGGATTCCTAGTTAGCCAAGCGGAAGAAAAGTGTCTTGTCACCCAATTTGCGGCCGTCAGTAATACAGTGTGACGTTAATTTACGGTATTATTTGAAAATATTTTGACAAACATTTTAACCTTGCGATAAATAATCTCCTCCCCCCTTTATTTAAGAAATAGGGAATGGAATCATGTTTATGGCCAAGTATGTTTGTCACATACAAGGAATTTGTCCTCTACATTTAACCCATCCCCCTGTGGGGGAGCAGTGAGCAGCTATGCATGGCGCCCAGGGAGCTAGCGCTGAGTGTCTTGCTCAAGGACACACCTGGCTGGGCTGGGATTTGGACCAGGAAACGTCCACCTCCCAGTCTGATGCTGTAGCCATTGACACATACACACACCCCTACCTACCTCTCTTTGCATTCTGCTTGTCACTAGTTGAACTCAGTGTTCAGTGCACTCTTTTCAAAAACTGCCATACAGCGAGGTGTGGAGACCAACATCATTGCAGTCCTCTAGACTGTGCTGGCTGGTTTAATTTGCATCATTTTTAGCATGCCAGGTACATTGAACAAGTTTTTAGTCATCTTCCATTTTTTTTTTTTTTTTTTTTTTTGTCAAAAATACCTGGTGGTAACTAGTGCTGCCAGAGTTCTACAGTTAATTTTTTTTTGTGTGTCATTCAGTTAGTTATATTGTTCATATCATTAGAAAATCAAACATTTTGAGATCAATAATGGGCTACAATAGACTTCTCTGGGATGTTGTTCAGCAAGGCTCAAGCAAGTTTGTTGGTGCCATTAAGCATTGCACCCCACTGCTGGAGATAATCGACAGCTGTTGAGTAAAAGTTGGTCACCATGGCATAGAAAGTCTCAGGTATCATGTCACCAGTCCACAAGGGTTTAAACCAGTGGCATTTCTACATCCAAGATGACAAAAGTTTTGTTCTCCTTTAAAAAATATTTATGAATGTATAGTGCAATATCTGTTGCATATATTGTCGTGCTGTATATCCTCAAAAGTACGTTTATCAGGAAGCACAGATGTTTGTATTGCTGCAAAAATAAGCCACAATTTGGTGCAGGGTTTACTGAAAACATGTTTTAAATATGTTGGATACTTTCATTGAGAATGTAAATATGCACATAGTATATCAAACAGAAAAGATATATGAAGAGATGCCTTCAGAGACAGAAAGTGGGTGTTGCTATGCTGGAGCAGTTTGTGCTATTCCACCTGGACAAAATCCAACCTGGACAGACTCAAATTACTTTCTCTCCAATGAAATTATTGCCAGTCAACTCTCTTTCTAATACAACAAAATGAATCTGTTTTGTGTACATGTTGGCTATGTTTGGCAAACAAACCTTAGAAATGAGAAACTGCTCAGTTTCTTTGTGTTTAGACTGCACAAGACAGTAATAAGAATAGTAGTAGCAGAATTACTGTTAATCTGCATTTTCCATTCTGCATTTTATCTTTATCAGTGACTACTGAATATTTTGACCCAAGTCAACTAATGCATGTACAACTTAATATATAAGTACTTTTGTTGTGTATTGTATTTTTTAGCTAAATGATTTCACGTGACTTTATTACTTGTACTTTTTTATTTAAGGGGCCAGCTGGTACACGCTGAGTAAGCACATCTTGACTCCTCTAACATATGTTAATAACCAGCCTGGTTTGCGTTACAACGAATCCCACTTCAAGATCCAGAGCATTGTCCAGACGACATTTGGTGCTCTGAAGCTACGATTTCGATGTCTGGAAAATTTGGAAGGCGTTGAAAAGGATTTTCTGAGCAGACCGGTGGAAATTATCAACGCTTGCTGCGTTCTACACAACATTGCCAAGAAATTCTCTGTAGCTTTGCCTGGAGAGCTTGTACCAGAGCCAGTTCACCATGAGGATAACGGAGATGAAAGTAAACAAATGGACAGTGACATGATTCCGTTCAGAGAAGAGATGATAAGAGCCTATTTCTCTCAGGATTTGGGGACTGTCCCCCAGCTCCTGGAGGATTAATGCAACGTGACTGGGATGATGAAATGCTCCCTTTCACTGGTCCTACTGGTGTTCAGTTTGTTGTTATTTTTCTTTTGTGTTGTTAACATGTGTTTCTGTGAAACAAATTTAAGTTTAATGTTTTTTTTGTATAATTATTGTTGTTAATCCAGTAATTCTCACAATTTTTTTAAAATAATTTTAAAAGCAAGATTTACTGATGTTGCCTAATTATCATAGAGAATAAGGATAAACAATGAAGTAATTGATATTTAATTAAGACCGTGGGCAAATTAAAACGATTGAATTGGCTGAAACAAAATCCCCCGCCCCCCCCCCCCAACCCCTGGAACGTTGTTGGCCACCCCTTCAATCTTCATTAATATAATATTTTAATTAACACTGTTTTTTACCTTTTTTTTTTTTTTTTTTTTTTTTGTTTTTTGTTTGGAGCTGCTGTAAAAAGTAGAACAATGTAAAGCCATCCATGGGCATCCAAAGTTTAGGCTGTTGGTTAAATTGTTCATAATAGCTTTTTCCTTGTTATGCTCATTTTGACATTTAAACTGAAAACTGGCCATAATCAAAAACATGTTGCATGTGTCTATAGTACAAAAGAAAGAAGTGAACAGTATGAGTGAAGTGAATGTAGTTGGCACTAGAATGCCATCAGCTGTTTCCTGTTGTTTTCTGTCTCAGTTTTGTTGTATTAATGTAACCACAGAGACAACAAAAGTTCCTCCAACCAAAACTCAATCAGTTTTTCAGCTGGGTGGTACAGTGACTTATTTACATTAGATTGCATTTAATAATCATTGTTAGGGCCTAAATGTGCATTGCTGATTGCTGTGGACTGGTTTTTATTTATTTATTTTTATTTTTTATTTTTTTTTGGAAATTGGTCAGTTTTAGATAGATCATTGATAAAGTTTGGTTCAAAACTGGCAGTTTCACGTGAAGCATTGAAACATTACTAATCACTTTAAGTGCTTAATTACAATTAAAGTCACAAATAAAGTGCCATTTAAAGCAGTTTAATAAGGAGCAGTGAAATAAGTGACATTAACAAAAAATGATTAAAAGATCAAAGTATATCATAACTGTCAAAAAAATGATAAGAAGCAACATGAAGTCCTAAACATGCTTTTAAGGTTTGTTTTAAAAATTAATAAAGCTTGTTTATAATTTCTGGATTGACATGATTATAACAAGTATACAAAAAAGTCAATGTTTAATTGACAGTAAGCTTCAATTAACAGCAGAAATTGGCTGAAACAAAAAATAATTGATTGAACACCTGTGATTTAAAAGTAAACTAAAGTGATTATTTCTTCTTCCTCTTTTGGCTGCTCCCTCTAGGGGTAGCCATAGCGGATCATCCTCTTCCATACCAACCTGTTCTCTGCAGCTTCCTCCATCACTCCAACTGCTTTCATGTCCTCCCTCACTACGTCCATGAACCAAATTAAAGTGTTTATTTATTTTAGAAAAATAGGTGTTTTACTTGGTCTTGAGCTATTATTATAGCTGTAACATCGAAACAGAAATTTTATGACGTTTTTATTTTCAGTAGTTGTATTGTCAGTACAATTTACAGTAAAATAAACTTTCCATTGATAAATATTTTGCTTGTTTTTATTTATGAGTAATATCTTTGCCAGAAAAAAAAGATGTTTATTACAAAACTGCTGTTCCTAGAACTCCGTCCTTCTGCCTGAGACTTGAGGTCTGTACACGTCTCACTGATTAGCGATCCTCAAATGTACTTAACTCTGCATACCATAATAATCAAAGGTAGCTGTGGATATGAGTGAGCACTTTAGACCAGAGACACGGTGCCATTTTTATCAATACCAGCCTGTCAACCTTGCTGTCCGTGACACATTTGCTTCATATTTTTTACATATATGTAGTTTATAGGTTTGTGATTTTCTGGGACAGTAAATATAACTGATAAGATGTTCATGAAGGTGTTCTCCAGCAGTTTCACACAGTGTTATATTTACTTCATTTAGTTTTCTTCCACACATGGGTATCACAACACAACCTAAGCTAGTAGGGGTTTAAAGAAAAGACCCAGCTTTCCAAACAGAAGAAAAGGAAATGAAGAGCAAACAGCAGCCCTGGCTCCCTCAGTGAAACCCAAACAGAAGAAAGGTGGTTAATAAGGCAATGGCCTCCTCCCCTACAGGTTTCACACACGTGTGCAAAGTACAGCACATAACATGGGTAAACTACTCTACTTTGAGTTTTCAAATGAAACATTAAACTGACAAAACATTAGTATAAAATTAAAGTTTTTTCTCATTTTGCTCATATGTAATATAAGACTTTTATATTAAAATCTGTCACTGCAAAAATAACAGTAAAGTATTTGCATGCATTAAACACAAACTTCAATGACACAAAAAGCCTTTTTGACAAATCAATGCAAACTCCAGCTTTCAGTGTCTTGTCACAGCAACATAAAATACTTATCACTTACACAGCTAAATCAGAATCGCAACTATCGACAACACACTGTAGCACTCAGAATATATCAAATTATTTTAAAGTGGCATTCATTAAAATAATGCTAACTAGCGAGCACCTTCATCTGTAAACATTATTGTAGCTGAATCACCACTAAATAGTGGTTTATAACAAAACAACAAGCTGTAACTAACTGGTTAATTAGCTCTACTAAATTAGACTCTACTCCACATCACACAGGGACACTGACGAGTCCCAGTAGGAGAGACTCTACTCCACATCACACAGGGACACTGACGAGTCCCAGTAGGAGAGACTCTACTCCACATCACACAGGGACAGTGACCCCCAAACCATAAACCCTGGATAGAGGGGCTCAGTGAAGGTGTGGGTGAAGGTGTACAGGTGTTTTGGGTCACCAGAAGAGACTCTGTAGAAGGACAGAGTGCCGCCCGCCCAGTCCACATACACTCCTACTCTGTCTGACACAGAGACCCATACAGGTAACTCAGTAGAATCACAATTGTGAAAAACAGAGTATCTTCCACCAGACCAGCAACTCAGACACCAGGACTTGTCATTTAATCCAAGCAGAGGGTCATAACTTTGTGCTTTCCTGCTGATCCCTTTATAAGTCACTCCTATCCTGACTGCAACTCCACTCCACTGAACCTCCCAGTAACAGCGACCAGTCAGACTCTCTCTACACAGAACCTGATCCCAGTCTTCAAACCTCTCTGGATGATCAGGATATTGCAGCTGCTGCTCTTCCCTCCATGTCACCTCCCTGTTCCCCTCAGACAGGTACAGGTGCCTGTTTGCTGTGTTTGGGTCCAGTGTGAGCTGACAGGAAACTGTACAAAAGAGGAAGAGTGACAGCCACCATCATCATCCTCACCGTCACTGAAAAATAATCATTGTCACCTCTTCCTCGCAAAGAGCTTAACACAATATAACTACTTAACTCACTGATACAGAAATTCACACACACACACACACACACACACACACACACACACACAAACACAAACACACAAACACGAAACGCACAGCTGTCCTCCACATATTACAACAGGGATACAGTTAAATAAAACACCTAAAACACAGTAATTAACACATGCATAAATGTTAGGAGCAGAAACACACTCACATTTGAAGAACCCTGGTCTGATCCTGCACTGTCCACCATGGTCCACACTGTAGGAGAAGCAGACAGAGAGGATGTTAATCACATGCAGACACACAGCAGTACTCACTGTGGTTTCTCCAGTTTACAGCTGGGATCCCCCAGTAGTGCAGAGAGCAGCCGGACTTCTGACTCTCCTGGATGGTTGTAGGTCAGATCCAGCTCTCTCTCTCTCACACACACACACACACACACACACACACACACACACACACACACACACACACTGTACTCACTCCAGTTTCTTCAGTTTACAGCTGGGATCCCCCAGTAGAGCAGAGAGCAGCTTGACTCCTGACTCTCCTGGGTGGTTGTAGCTCAGATCCAGCTCTCTCAGGTGTGAGGGGTTTGAGCTCAGAGCTGAAGCCAGAGAAGCACAGCCTCCCTCTGTGATACAGCAGCCAGACAGTCTGCACACGGATAAAATACCACATTCTCATTCTCAGGTAACATCAACGTCAAAGGACACAATTACTTTTAATTTTATTTGATTACCAATTTAAATGTTATGTGTAGTTCTATGACACTGATTCCAATATGCACTGGAGAAAAAAGCCACTTGAATAACAATTTTTACATATTAAAATTACAAAAGATCACTGCTAAAAATAAACAATGTTTAAACAGAAAACGCAGCTTAATTATTATTGAAGATTGGGAGGTGTGGGCTGTGACAAGGCTTTACTAGTTGTTTAGTTCAGTTATTCTTGGTCTAATGTTTTTTTTCTTTTCTCTTCATTGACTACGCAGTCTTTCAATAAAGCGCCTCTATCACCTCAACTCCTCAGTTTTATCATCAGTGTTCAGCCATTCCCAACATGCACACTGTATGCATATGAAGTCCACACGAACATAATACTGTTATAGGCATTAATGCTGTGCTGGTGAATGGGCCCCTTGTGGCTGAAAGGGGTTACTGTAATGTGTGTCCTGCCATGTGCAGTTCTTTCATCATGCTGTTTTTGTGCGGTGGTGTGTTATCTGTAATTTCTTTAAATAAGTTTGTACATGTAAATTCACAGCCATTTCAAGTTTGATGCTGTAATAAGTAGTTACTTTTATGAGCAGTGCACTTGTGCGAAAATGTTTAACCATGTTGTAATACTCTGAGTTTACAAGGGAACAGCTTTGATGTCTTTAGTGATGACAGAGTGTGGTATGACCTCTAAATGGTGCCAGTATTGTGGCTATTAGGTGAGGCACTATTTCAGTAAGGAGTTCGAAGGTCTCCACAGGGATGCTGTGCCATGTTGACACCAGAGCTTCACCTAGAGCATTAGGTGGGGGATCCATACAGTGAACCTGCCTATTAATTCACTCCCACAAATTCTCAATAAGATTAATATCTGGTGAATACACTGGTCAGGATTGTACACTGAAATCACTGTCAGGTTCCTCAAACCATTCACTCACACTCCTAAGAACATAGCAAGAACCAACCTGTGCCATCAAGGTAGACAGTCAACATAAAGTGTGGAACTGGTTTTCTCAGATAGAAAAGTAGCCTGCAGCACGCAGGGAGTGTCCAGCGGAGGAGAGAAACCAAAAACTCCACAGTGTATAGAAAAAATAGACCTCTGGGGACCCAAGGTCAACTGGCGACTCAGCCTGTCCTGAGCATTAAGAGGCAGTGTACACATGTAACCTTCTTTTTTCATTGTGACACAGCAAAGGTCGGTGGGGGTTAAATACAGCACTAACTGGGAAATAAACTCCAGACCGCAAAGACAGAAGACAGCAATACTAACCACGGAACCAGTCATACTGTAGTTTGTGATGTGTGCCAGTAAACGTTGATACCTTGTGTGGATGTCTACACAGAAGACCCATACAAAGTGGGCTTCACTGTACACTCTGTGACGAGCCCCCAGTACCCATTATCCTCCCACTTTTAAGATAGTAGTCTACCATTATACCTTCTACAAATTCTGTTAGGTTAGGCCCTTTCCCAATTTTGACTCACAAATGCTTCTGGTCAGCCCGCCTCTGTCCTTTTGTAACACACTTTACCATATTCACTTTTACAGGTGTGCAATATGATTGGTGGGGTAATGTTTTCACTGGATGGTTAAAGTCCCAATCACAGACAAAGACAAGGTTGTTTATTCTATCAAAAATATATTAAAAATACCAAAACAAAAGAGAAAAAAATGTTAAATTCTAAAGGTTGAAAATGTGAACCAAAAATCTGAGAGAAAACCAAAAGTAACCCAAGTCATCCCAGTAACTGAGTAACTAAGGACAGCAGCAAACAGTCTTAGGAACTAAACATGACATGGGTGAGAAACACTAAACCTGACCTAAATGTAACATTCATTAATGTTATGTGCTATAAACAAATAATCACAGATATAATAACACTGACCTCAGTGTCTCCAGTTTACAGTGTGGGTTCCCCAGTCCAGCAGAGAGCAGCTTCACTCCTGAATCCAGCAGGTCATTGTCACTCAGGTCTAACTCTCTCAGCTGTGAGGAACCTGAGCTGAGAACTGAGGCCAGCACTTCACAGCATTTCTCTGTAAGGTTACAGCTGTCCAGTCTGAAAAGTGAAAAATATTAACAAATACACAGCTGTTTCTAGGTTGCTTATGGACCCAATGGCTCTAGGGGACCCCAAACCCAAGTTTTTCTTGGTGAGTAGGCACCAAATTATTTTGGGGTGGGGAGTCCCTAACAAGGTGTTGCTTGATGTCCGAAACAGCTCAGATACTCAGTGAACGTAAATATCTAATTGTCAGATTGTTACTGATGTCATTTACAGACAGAACACTGTTATGGACCCACTGGAAATCTCATGAATAAAAGCTGAAAAAAATCTGCAATGGATGAGTTTATATAGAAATAAAGTAGGTGTCCTACTCTAACCGATTTAATTGAGGAAATGCACTGTTAAAGTGAGACTTTGAAAGCCTTTAGCCCAGGTGTATGTGCACCTTCAGCCACAGATGTACACATGATCACTGAAGTAGCACAGTTATAATATTAAACTGCTCCATAACTGGTGAAAACAGTGTTGCCACAGAGTGAATGGGAGCCTTGGGAAGGAATGATTCCCTCCTGTAATGTCAGGTTTCCTATTTTCTCTACTTATTAAAAAACATTAAAGGCATCTTTCCACTGGCAGTAATTGGTGTTCCAACACACACGCACGCACGCACGTACACACGTGCAAAAAGCTCTCTCGCTCATGCTCCTGCAAAATGTTGGACAAAAGCGGTGTGGTGGTTCAATGGGTAGAACATCAGGCTGGGATGTAGAAGTCTCCTGGTTTAAATCCACCAGCTGTGCCCTTGAGCAGGACACTCAGTGCTAGCTTATTGTAAGATATAGGTGAAATGTAAGTTGCTTTGGATAAAACCATCTGCTAAACGAATAAATGTAAAAAAAGTAACACTTTTCCATAGGAATAAACGCCAATTAAAAACTCATTTGTTCCAACAATGAGAGTCGATGATTCACAGGAACAGCTCGGTAATAATGTGCATGATGCTTTCATACAGCGTGACCCAAAATAAATAACTTTAAAGCTCATTAATTAAACTGTAATGGTGGCACTAAGACAATACCAGTTCGATCTGGTTTATGACGGATTGCGCTGTAGGGCTGCATGAACTTGCCATGAACTTCGATTGCCATCCTAACCCCTCCTGCTGCAATGGCAACTCGGAATAGTATGCAGGTTTATTGCTGTAGCAATCTCCAAATAGACTATATTGTACAAAACTGACAATTTATTGAAAAATATAAAACATTTTTTCACATTTTGTTAAAGTACAAAACACAAACTTCATTACGCTGTATTATTGCATTCCTAATATGAGGTGTGGGCTGGGTCTGGATCCAGGCCGGAGTCTGGACTTTGAGAAGTCCCTGTATATTGTCTGAAATTGTATGCATGTAAAATTACTTACAGAACTGTTCTGGAGGCCTTGACCACTGGTAGAAGTCTCATAAGACCTTCCTCTGACCTGATGTATTTCTTCAGGTCAAACACATCCAGATCATTTTCTGACATCAGTAGCACAAAGGCCAGAGCTGACCACTGCGCAGGTGAGAGGTTTTCTTCTGAAAGACTTCCAGAGCTCAGATATTGTTGTACTTCTTCCACTGGAGAACTGTCACCTAGTTCATTCAGACAGTGGATCAGGTTGATTGTTCTTTCTGAGGATAAATCCTCCCTGATCTTCTCCTTTATGTATATAATTATTTCTTCAGTGTCTTGTGAGTTTTTGTCTTCGTGACTCAATGGTTCTTTTAGGAGATGCTGACTACACTCTGTAGAAAGGCCAAGAAGGAAGCGGAGGTAGAGGTCCAAATGTCCATTCTTACTCTGTAGGGCCTGATCCACTGCACTCTTCAGCAAGTTAGATGAGGATGTGTTAGAGAGAAGCACATACAAAGCAGCAAGATATTCCTGAATGCTCAGATGTACAAAGCAGTACACCTTCCCATGGTACAACCCAAACTCCTCTTTAAAGATTTCTGTGCACACACCAGAGTACACTGAAGCTTCACACACATCAATGTCATATTTTGTCAGATCTTCCTCATAAAATATGAGATTTCCGTTCTCCAGGTTTTCAAATGCCAGTTTCCCCAGTTTCATAAGGAATTCCTTATCTGCTTCTAACACTTTCAAGGGATCTGTTAAGTTTTTAAAATACTTCTCCTTCTTTAAACCAGTCTGGAAAATCAGGAAGTGTGTGTACATTTGTGTCAGAGTTTTGGGAATTTCTCCTCTGTCAGACTCACACAACAGCCTTTCAAGCACAGTGGCTGAAATCCAGCAGAAGACCGGTATGTGGCACATGATGTAGAGGCTCCTTGATGATTTCACATGTCTAATAACCCTGTTAGCCAGACTCTCATCACTAAATCTCCTCCTGAAGTACTGCTCTTTTTGATCATCAGTAAACCCTCGTATCTCAGTCACCTGGTGGACACACTCAGAAGGGAGTTGATTGGCAGCTGCTGGACGGGAGGTTATCCAGAAAAGAGCAGATGGAAGCAGGTTCCCCTTAATTAGGTTGGTCAACAGCACATCCAGTGATGTGGTCTTTGTTACATTAAAGCAGCTCTTATTGTTCTGGAAGTCCAAAGGAAGGCGACACTCATCCAGACCATCAAAGATAAACAACACTTTGTACCTACAAAGTTTAGCTGATCCAAACACTTTGAATTCAGGTACAAAATGCTGAAGCAATTCAATCAGTGTATATCCACTGTCCTTTAGCAGATTTAGCTCCCGGAAAGGAAGAGCAAATATGAAATGAACGTCCTGATTTGCTTTTCCTTCTGCCCAGTCAAGAATAAATTTCTGCACTGAGACTGTTTTTCCGATGCCTGCAACACCCTTTGTCAACACAGTCCTGATAGGAGTCACTTGGCCAGGTAAAGGTGTAAAAATGTCATTGCATTTGATTGATGTATCTTCTGTTAATGTTTTCCTTGCTGCTGTTTCAATCTGTCTCACCTCATGTTCATCATTGACTCCAGTGCCACCTTTGCTAATGTAGAGCTCTGTGTAGATCTCATTAAGAAGTGTTGGACAGCCTTGCTTAGCTTTGCCTTCAAATACACATTCAAACCTCTTCTTCAAGTTGTGTTTCATCATACCTTGACATTGTAACAAGTCTTCCTCTGGAAGGAAATGAACATTCAGTGTTGTCAGTTATTTTTCATAGGTTACCTGAAATTTTCAGTTTTTTTTTTTTATTCTTGTTGTTTTTACCTTCTATTACACACAGATATCTGAGCATTTTGACTTTTATTTAACATCTTCCTGAGATGATGTGATATTTGCACATCATATACAAAGTACACACACACACACCATAGGGATATAAAAAGTGATATATAAACTTACTTTCTTCCAGTCTGTCAGCCAGATCCTTTTGGTTCATAGACCTCAGGATGTACAGAGCAATCTTCAGAGCTCCCTCTCTGCCACAGAGCTTCAGATCATCACAGTCATCCTCCATCAGCTCAAAGCATGCTGGGTAATCCTCACTCAGATACCTCTTGAACTTCTCCAATTCATTCTTTAAGAAGTTCATAGAATTCTCCTCTAGTGCCTAAAATAAACATTTAAAATCAAACTATGACTTACTAGTGGTATTCCTTTATATTTTAAAACTGAGACACTGTACAAGATTTCTGCGTGAATGTTAATCCCCTTAAAAAAGCTGTATGTGTTTACACAGTTTTAAACGTAAGTAGTCTTCCAGAAATTGAAAAAAAACACAAACCTTAAAAATAGATGGTAAGTGCAAATTCTTATCAGGTCCGATATGGTCTCTGTCAATAAAAAATTAACACAAAGAGGTTAATACATCGATACAAATAAATTGCAAATAACAGGTAAAATAGGAAACATTTACATATTTTTTACATTCATTTGAAATGTATGTCATTTTGCAATTCACACTTACATTTATATAAATTTTACTCAAATATTTAAAAATCTTTTTGTGGACACAACTCTACTGTTTTCTAAGGATAACAGTAAAAAAATCATCTTGTTACTTCAAATTTAATTTTCAGTTTGGAGAAAAAATCCTCAATTTAAAGTTCAGTAAGAAGTTTGCATAGTTAAGTCATTAAGAAACTATAAATATCTTTTCAATCTGCAGACAAACTGCTTGCACATCTCATAACTGAAAATGAAAAAGTTATGGTCTGAAAAGCAGAGTTACCCATTATGTGTAGGAAAGGGTTCATCACTGAAACGTACTGGAGGTTGCATTGACCCGTCACTCTTCATGGACACACAGCTGGCTACAGGTGAGTCGGCTCTTGTCACCTGGACATTTCTGTTAACAGAAAAAGGGAAACCAACCTTCCAGTTAACTTCCTTATACTGCTGTAAATTAACATCAAAGCACAGAGGGGCAAACCTACTTCCAGAGTTCATTCAGATGACTGAAGATTTAATTCCAGCGCTTTCAATTTCTTTTCAAGTACAATATTTTTATTTTCACAGATTGTAGAACACATGCAACATCCATCCATCCATCCATCCATTATCTACCGCTTATCCGGGGGCAGCAGTCTAAGAAGTGACCCCCAGACTTCCCTCTCCCCAGACACCTCCTCCAGCTCTTCCGGGGGGACACT
>JABJVR010000013.1:6179638-6218605 GCA_025773905.1 Chitala chitala
ATATATATAGTGGACAAATTTGGAAGAAAATAATTTACCTAAGAAATGACAAATAACAGTGGCTGTCCTTGACATGAATTACTGCCGCATTCATCTTAAGTGAATGTCGTCGTGACGTAATGGTTTTGCAGATTAATTGCGTGAGTACCATGCAGTTGTTTGGCGTGTCAGTGTATATTCAGGACGAGTTATTGCTATGATAACAATGTACTTATGTCAATTTATATACTGACAATCAGAAATAATGTGAAATGAACGTGTTTATATGCGCCAACTGGCTTCAAAAGAATTCCACCTGTTATGTTTGAAACTGCAGGGTCGTATTGGGAAAAATGAACACGCGTGTATATACGCACGGCGAGACCAAAGTACAATGCAAGTTGTAGCCAATTTATGTAATGTCCTCAAAATGCAAGACGTAGTCTTTACGCACATTTCAAATATGTCCTGAAATTTAAGTAAGGATAGTTTCTTAAGATAGTTATAGTTGCCGCCGTACGGAGAGTTAATTGGCTGAGCGCCACTGTAACTCAGGAAAATGCTTGATGTGTGAGTGTTTCTGTAACCGGTCCGAGATGAGTCCGTAATCCACAGGGTACCCAGGTACGGCAGGGAACATGTGCGGAATGTTCCCACGTGTCCGTGTTTTTTACGCTTCATTAAGGAGAAAAAACACAAAACCACAATAAGTACTTAATTTATGTTAGACCCATTGCGCTGTGTAATTCCAACTTCACAAATCTACGGCAAGATTTGTATATACTTTTTTTTTCTTGTTAAATGTGTAGTTTTACATTATGTTTAAAACGTAACACACAAACTTAGCATTATAATGCTGGTTTGCGTATTGTGTTATGTTGTTGCTTGATTTTACGCAAGGTATTTACAGTTAACAAACTGCTGCTCTTCTAAGAGACGAGAAGCTAGTAAAGTAAAACAGTTCGTAGCGCGCACTGTCACTTCGAAAATATTCAGAAGCACGAAGTATGTATGATTAGCTCTGAACCAGTGGGACGCTAAGAACATTTTAACTTCTTTCTTAAAAGTCTGTTATACTCTTACAAATTTTATCAGCAGTTATATCTAAAATGTATTCAGTTACGTATTTTAGACATTTTCATGTTCATGTGATGTAAACATATATTACGTTATTTAGCTATATGCGCTATATCTGCTGGTATAAATTTGCACTGCTATTATTATTATTATTATTATAAAAATGACGCTAAGAATTTTCCACCTATAATTTTCTAATCTATTTATTTCGAGGGCCATTTTCAGCAAATTCAGCAATTTGCAGTTCACACCACTTAATGTGAATGAGGTATGAGCTACACGTTACCGCCTTCGTAATTTAGCCAAAGGCTGTAAATAAATAAATCCAGTTTTATGCTGAAACAAGCGACCGTAGGAAGCAAAGTTAAAAGTTGCATGATGTTCATTATCTTACTGTTCGCTTTTCTTGGCATACATTTTTGTGTTTTTCCCCTAAAGACGTGTATTTGGAAGCACATGCGAATCTATCTTTTTGTACTGATGATTTAACTACCGCTTTCTCGTCATACTGCTCTTCTGGATTCCCGCTATCCCCAAAACGTCTTTGTATTCATTATGCAAAATGCTATTAAAAAATATTATAAAACAATTTCTTTTTCAGTTCCCAAACTGTGTAATGCAAATGCAACAATTTAGCATTTTTTGTAATGCTAACCAAATCTTTTTATAACATTGATAAAGACTTATAATAGCCTACATTTCTGAACGATTCCATGTGAGATTATTTAAGTCGTTACTGTCAGAAAAAATAAATAAACAATAATAATAAATAGAATAGAAAAGTAATGACGTTTTCACAACCTTATTTAATGTGAAGTAGTATATCATTGGGGTAGTGACTAAGGCCTTTCTTTTCTTAATTCATTTCAGAAATAAAAGTCATTCATTTTCTGTTCCCTCCTGTGCCCATTTTATTCGCATTTTATTTATGCCTTACAAGAAATTGATAAATATATACTAATAAATATGTACTTGCAGGAATACTTGATAATGCGATGAAAATACAGAGATCTCAACATTAAGGTCGCTATTTAAAAAATACAAAGCATTTTAGTGAATTCAAATTATATTCCAAATATAAGACGAATCGGATAAATACGGGTTTTATCATAAAATTTAATGTGTCAAAAAAAAAAACATCGATATGGGTTTGCTTCTTTTTATAGGTTTGAACCCGTAACCTCCGGTCCTAATGCCAATCCTAATGTGACGTTTTTAACCCCTGTGCAATTGAGATAAAACGGCCTTACTCCTTATAAATTGGTTCAACCCATCCTTCGCACGCGAAGGTTTGAAACTGATAATTGAAGTAGATTTCATTAGCAAGCGGTATTTATTTTCAGATCATTACACAGAAAGCAATTCAATAAAATTGAATATTCACTGGTCTGGTAAACGTGATATTATATTAGCCATGCAAATGGTTTGATTTAACACTCGTGATAAAACCATTACTGCACTAAAGGGAGATAATTTCGACAATACGGAATAAAATCCTCAAAACAAATTTTTATTAATAAAATAAAATGTAATAGAAATAATATACTATTAACAATATATCATTGTATGTACAATTCATTTTAACAATTAATAATAATAATAAATGTGTCATATTTATTATTATTATTATTAGCAGTAGTAGCACCAGTAATATCAATAATATATCAATAATACTGGTGGTTGATTAATGGTGGTAACAGTCGAACTAGCAACGGCAGAACGTATGTATGTATACTGATTAAAATCTTGTGACATTATTTGTATTAGACACTTCTTTTTTTTGTGCATTGAGGACATTTTCTGCCATTTGCATCAATATAAATAAGTTTTTGCCATTTTAATCGGTAATAGGGGTTTTGAAAAAAAACGTAATCATGACAATACATTGGCTTATTGAAACGAAACTTTTTTTCTTGCTTAAAATTTCAAACTTGTATTTCTTTTCGTTTCTAATCTGTTTTTGTTGTTGTTGTTGTTGTTATTATTATTGGCAAATGGTTTAAAATGTTATGGTTTAAGATATTGGAATATCGTCAGAAAAGTTGGTCATGTAAATCTGTTTTTTTCTGTAAACACAAATTACTAATATACAAATGAGAACAAAAACATGAAATTGAGGCAAAACTAAGAAGAATAAAAGCAGACATTTGCAGAATCAATTTGTGTGTGTGTGTGTGTGTGTGTGTGTGTGTGTAAACAATTCTTATCAGGTGATTCAGGAAACAATTCTGAGCTGTCATATAGGAAAGGTGGTGAAGGTGGTAAGAGGGATTTCCTTCTCAGACATCCCCATTTTCCATCTTGTCTTACACAAGTTATACGTGAAACACATTCTTGTTGCCACCTGAAGTATAAGGGTGAGGACATAACAATAAAAATGAATATATAGGTGTGGACAGCGAATTGTGAATAATGAAGTGGGGTTGGCAATTTGTCTCCTTATGTAAGAAAGATTATGTCTAGATTTTTGCAAGATGCTGGATGGTCTGTAGCCATTCAGGGCTTTGCATTGGCTGAATATGAAATGGATCAGTAGCCAGTCCTGGGTTATAGAACTATCTTTGATTAGGAAGCCAAGACCACACCAATATCTTACTTCTGTATTTTGACACTGTCACCATCAGTTTGACTTTACTTTGTTTACTGGTTTTCTGCAGCAGAAACATTCAGATATTTCACAAAAATTGTTTCTTTTGTCAAATTTGTCATCTTGTACTGTTGGTCTGTTCTCATCACTCCCAACAGTGTGTTAAATAGTTACATGATCCCATATGAGGTCAAATGTAATACTGTCATACTCTCAAAAGCCAAGTACAGCAGGGATTCATTAATAAACATTCATATTTTGCCTGTGAGATTATGCCCTGTTGTCTGCATGTGGTGGGTTTCCAGTAAACTCTCCATTGCTTGCTGTATCAGTTTAAACATTTCTGAACCTTTTTCCTTAGTGATAAATAAAAGACTCCTCACTTGGAAAAGTATACCAGTATCTGAGGTCCTGTTTATGTCTGCAGAATGCAGTCACCTTGAGAAACCTCCAACACTCGATGAAATACTGCAGGGAATAATTGGAGTAGAACCGCATCCAGAGGAGCTCCTCTTCAGGGACGATCACGACAGACTCAAGGTGGTGCCTAAAGAGAAAGAACTTTTGGGGAGAACACTCAGACTGCACAGCAGGCTCAAGGTGGTTATTAAGACCAAAAACCAATCTCAGGGAAGGCAGGTTGTTTGGAGAAGGCCAACCTGTGACATCCAATGAAAAATTCTGCTGTTTTAGTGATGAAAAGAAACCACCATTGTCACAAATGCTGAAAGGAACTAAAGCGTGTGAGGCCTAGGTGAGAGTTTTTAATTAAATGGAACAAACCTGTAACAGAACACCAAACCTAATGACATTGAAATGGAAATGTAACCAAATCAAAATAACACAAATTGAGTAACCAGGAACAATGAAACAAACACCAGTTAAGTACAACTGAAAGACTTTAACATCAGGCAACTCAAAGGTGAAAACACCCACACTAAACAGTGATCAGAAGGAAACAGAACACAGGTGAACACACTGACAAAAACAAATGAAGAACAGAGAAACAAGGACAAGAGAATGAAGGGGCGTGGCCACACAACGAGCACATCCAGACACAACCAGTCATTACATCATATATCTGGAAACGTACAATAAAATAGAGAGAACACCCACCTACAGCTTTTTCGTTTCCATTTCAAAAATTGTGTCACTTTAGTTGATTATCTTCAGCCTCAGTGTTTGTTGTAATATTTTTAATTATATGTAAATTAGTACATAGCCATTAGTTAATGCTAATTTGTAGTTTCAGGTCAGGTTGTGTGTCCTTCGATTCTTGGCTAAGAGCACAAATGTAGAGTTTAAGCCACAGAACAGGATTTGGTTGTCTAAAATCATCTTATCATTTGTTTAAATGTAAAGTTGACATTACAGAATAACCAAACAACATCTTTAAAGGTCTAGTGACAATACAGTATGACTTTACAGGCACACGGCACATAGCATAAGGTGGAGCTGCTGCCACACCACAGCAGACAGGCTCCTGGTCAGTTTTGAGTTGTCCATTCACCAACAAAAAACTTTAAGACCTTATCAATATAATTAAATCAATGGGTTACAGCCTTTATTGCTTAACATTTGTTTTTCTTAAATATTATGCAGTTTTTTTATCTCATGAAAATTACAAAAATGTAAAGTTTTTTACATATGATTCCATGTAAGACTTTTTCAAAATGTCCTGCACAAATTCTGTAGAACAGGTTAAGGTTGTGCTAACAGAGTTAAAGGGTGAAGGTCAGGTATCCAGTGAAGGATTGTGTTGTGAGCCCTGAATGTGGGTGCAGACGGTTGGTACCTCCAGGACAAAGTGGGCCCCGTCAGTTGGTATTCCAACACTGTGACATGTGCCTGCAGTGGACTCTGTGAGCAGCTCGTCACCGAGGTAACACACCGGGCGTTCCACAGGAATTCGCTCCAATAATTGCAGTGCTCAGATCGTGGACAGGGCTGTGATGAATGGACAGCCTGTTATTGCACAGTTGGAACACAATCAAACTGTCCCCAGAGCTGTGGTTGAGTTCGGCCCTCACCCCAGTGGGGGTACGAATGTGGTTTTCGCTGTGCAGGAGGAGTGTTTCCCCAGCTCACACAGTCTGTGGATGCAGTAAAGAAGTGTTACACATTGTACACTGACAGTAAAGGTGAGCTGAGGGGGGTGAATTGAAGTTGTAGACGAGTCACACGCATCACTAAGACAGTAAGTCTCAGGTTCATTCTACTGTAATAAATCCCTCTCAACAAGTTACTGTATTCTGCAGTTCTGTATAACATTAACTGGTCGATTTTCTTTTTCTTTTTTTTTTTTTTAACCATACAGAGAATATGTTGTGGTAAATTGCTGTGGGGGTGGTGCTGTGTGGTTTACAGTGTTTTCACAGGGTGAGTAAGAGCAGAGTGTTGCCCTGCTTGTGGTAGACAGAGCGGCTGGAGTAGCTTGTACAGAGTGGGAGGTGTGTGTCTGGACAAACAGGAGTGTGTGTCTGTCATACTCCTCACACGGGCACAGCTGAACACTTACTATGCTACAAGAACGTACGTGTTAACATTTCATGCACACGCCTTTTACACTTGTGTTTGCATATGTTGTCAATACTCAAGGGCATAGACTTGGACATGGGCAGCAGGGACATGTTCATGCCAAATTCTTTTACATTAACATGGCTGAGGATTGATTTGGTCCAAATCCATTTCATTGTCAATATGATGAATATCAATATCCACTCGTGTATAATAATGTAACGCAGTCTAGAACCAACACACAGCAAGCCACATCCCACCAGTAGACTCCACGCTTTTCTCTCTATCTGTTTGCAGGGTTAAATATGTTGTACATTAAACACATGCATGCACACGCATGCACACGCACACACGCACGCGCGCGCACGCACGCACGCACGCACACACACACACACACACACACACACACACACACACACACACACACCCTGCTACGGTGCCTTTGTTCTGCAGAACCAGGGTCACGACAGGCCACGTTGCTGTGCTGCCCGCGCTCATCTTCCAAACTGACTTAATTTAATTAAGCCTGTCAGTGCTATTGATTTTGGCACTTTCAGCCCCAGCGTTCTTATGGCCCTGTGAATCTGCTGATCTGCGATGGAGGGCCTATCAGCATGGCTGCACATGGTGAGCAGGGCACTTTGTCTCCCTTATGGGCTGCGTCCTGCTGCCACAGCCTCTAATGTATGGCTCTCCGAACAGCCCACCTTCCCCACCCGCCCCCATAATTAATTCCTCATTAGACAGCTCTTTATTGTTTAATTTGTGCAGTTTATAATCAAATTGGGCAGATTAATTGTGGCTGAATATAAGGAGGCTGCTGAAAAATAAACATTTCTCTTCTATCTCATAACTTACACTTCAGTTACTCCAGAGACAAGGTAAAATATAACTCGTTAAGTGACTGTCTGTGTTTTGGGAAAATCAGCAAGAGCATTCTTAGCACAGACGTATTTAACAAGAACTTGTTAAATATTTCTTCTGCACTGTACTGATTATAAAAGTAGTCTTACAAATTCATGTGTTTTGGCCTCGCTGGCCCTTAGGCTGTCTCACTGCTTGGTTGTACTTCAGACTTCAAATATTGAGCAAAACCACAGATGTTGAAACACCTAAAATCTTTTTTATCTATCATTTTTACTAACTCAGTCTTTGCTTTGATTATCCTGTTGAATTTATGTGCAAATGCCAAAACTGTATGTGGACAATTGTTCTACTGTTTTTACGTAGCGTTTTGTTATATAGTGAACTGAAGTGAAACATAGCCAGCAAATCGAATGTGTTAACTGTTGCCTCGATTTTTAAATAATGTTATATATAAAGCAAAATTGGGATTAAATTGTATAATGTTTGACTGAATTTAAACGTGGGTTAGAAATTTGATCTGGTGTTTATTGTTTCCTCTGCCTGCAAAATATATGTAAAAAATGAGGGTAAAGTTCTACAGCTCTTTCTGAAAATAAAGAGATAAATCACAACCACAATAATAATTATTATAATAATAAATGCCCCAGAGCAGGACTGGATTAAAACCCCAGTGAGCTCCAGGGAAATTCAGATCATCAGCCAGCATCCTTTAAAACTAACTATTTAACTACCATTATTATTATTATTATTATTATTATTATTATTATTATTATTATTATTATTCATTCATTCATGCAGGGCCCCTGGGTGTACACCCATCACACCCTGCTTTTCTTGTTCATGAGTTACATGCTTGTCTCTGTGGATCTATAACCAAAAGAATGCAGTTTTCATTTCAAGTTAAATCAGAAAAGCAATTTGTTCCAAACGTTTACAGCACATGCTAAATTGGCGACTAAAACAGCAGTGGCTTTTAGCACTTAATAAACTGTAATGACAGTGAGTGTTAAACAGGCTTCACCACACTCTCCCAGTGACCCGGTGTCCCACTCACTATGCTCCGGCCGGCCATAAACCGAAGCTGTCTCTGAACATGGACTAAGTGAAAACACACATGCCTCTCACTGAAGCACCATCCTGCTATACATATTTCTTTTATTTTTTCAAAGAGGAACAATGAATTCTAGTTCTAACTCATGAAACAAACAAGGGCTAATTTTCAAAGGGATAATGAAGGTGTGCTCCTGATGGAAGCCAATCATGTCTTCCTGGATTCCCGAGTGCAGTCATGGTCCTCTGTGTGTGACAAACTGCCTGTACGTTTGTCAGTGTCCACATCAGGCCATGCACAAGCTCATCTGGACACAGTCTTCTGGGTCACTGCACACGTTGTCCTCACTCCCAGAATGCATCTCAGTTGCATTTAAAGTGACACCTCACTGTAAAGCCTTACCAGTGCATGTGCTTTCAGTCATTCATCATTTTATCATTTAAAATCATATTTGCATTGCTATTACATTGCATTTTATAAGCTTTACTAGAGTTCATTGGTGACCATTTTACTGTTTGGTTTGTTTTATACCATTTTGTTGTTTTTTATGTAGGTCAAATTTATATTCTTTTGTATGTCGATGCTTTTTATTGATTGCTTAATAAATTATATTAATTACAGAGAAATGCAACAGGCATACTGCAGTCTTCTAAAGCATACTGTAGGCCAGGTTTTCTAATTTGTGCAGTTTGGTCTTTACATCAATTCAATAATAGATGTGAGTGGAGTTTGCATGTTCTCCCTGTGCTTGGTGGGTTTTCTCCAGGTTCTCTGGATTCTTCTCACAGCATCAAAGACATGCGGGTTAGATTGACCGGTGTCTCCAAATTGCATGTAGTGTGTACTTGTGTGTGTGCATGTGTGTGCGTGTGTGTGCGCCCTGTGGTGGGTTGGCACCCTGCCCTGGATGTCCCCTATGTCTCCTGGGATAGGCTCCAGGCTTCCCATGACCCTTAACAGGATGAAGCGGTATAGAAGATGGATGAATGAATGAATTAATGTCTAAATGTGTAAATGAAGTCACAATTTTGAAGTCAGACTTAGGTTAGTCATGTAGTCACTTCAGACTGGAAAGGATAAAAAACAACACCTTCAACTTGAACTTGAAAAGCAATGACATCCACTCAGAGTTGGACCCTAAGACTGTGTTCAGGTGTTCACACAACAGGCGTGTAAATTTCAAAGCACTGCTGCATTTTTCCAATGGGATAATGGGATAACTGTAAAAGTTAGAGCTTTGCTAAAATTTTTGCCAGTCAGGCAACACAGACACACACACTGAGCAAAACGGTCAGACCATTTATCTTGTAAGTGTAATTACGAGAGAGCGTTTGTTTGTAAAAGCATGGAGATGTTCGGCGCTGGAAAATGCAAAATGTAATAGTGTTAAAGGTGTTGTTTGGCAGCCCTTTAGCTCACTCTCTCTGATGGTGATCACTACAAACTGCCTGCTATTTGTTGGGAGTAAACCATGAACACGCTGACAGAGCAGAGGTAAGTCAGGCACTGAGCTTCAAAATTTTTTACATATGCATAACATATCAGGTCATATTTTCTCATGCTATTTGGTAATTATATGTAACCTATGCTATTTTAAAAAACCATTTTTTCATAGCCTAGAGATACTTTTGAAACCTGTATAGTATATAATATGGTTCTGTAGTGATCATCTTTAATGATGAAGAATATTTTCAGTTGTATTGCAAATCAATGTTATTTTTTCAATGTTTTCTTACATGTTGAAATACATATTTCTAACCAAATGTTACTATGTGTTTAAGTGAATTAGCAACCTGTAAAAAAATATGAATGAGCACATAGCCCAGAAGACACTCTTACACACAGCCATGCAATACATATGTAAGCTCTATTCTATCCATATAGAAAAGTATGTAATGTTAATAGATGACAAATCACAGTTTATCATGTTATCTTTCTTCCATCACCGTTTATCTAAAGTGGTCTGCAAAACGTGTCAAGAGTGACCTCGTTGTGAATTTAAATTTTAATGTTTGTGCAGAATTCGACACCATGGTTATGAAAGATACAGAACTGACACACACCCTCCTAGTCTCCTGTCATGCTCCACAGTTGTTTAACAATTTCGCATTTTTTACATTAAACAACAAGTACGGAAAAAGTGTTTTTAAACTAAAGGTAACTAGACAACTATAGAAGAGATGAACCAAAAACTTCACAGCATGGAGTATCTTCTGTAATAAGAAAATACTGCAGCCTAGTAATTTTTCTCAGCTGTAGGAAGCACACCTGTGCAACTACATTAACATGAGAGCCAAGGGAGAGGTTTGAGTATAAAACAATACCTAAATTACACTGAGTCGCTAATGGAGAACTGTAGGTCAGCAGCATGGAGGGCTGAAACACTCCTAGCAGAATCATTATCCCCAAACAACTCAGTTTTATGCATTTAATAATAAGTAGTTTGTACTTTATCCATCTTTCAGAGACTCTGAGACATTTAACTAAGGTGTTCGCTGATGTATTATCAACATATTAACCACAATTCATAACTGAGTGAGTATCATCAGCACAGGTATGATAGCTGATATTATTCTTATGTATAATATTAACTAAAGGTAACATGGAAAGGGAGATAAGCGCTGGGCCCAGCACAGAACCCTGTGGTACTCCATATCTAAGTGGTGACATGGATGGCAACATTAAGGGATTCAGTTTGTAGAAATTTGTTTCAGTCAGTCTTAATTCAGTTCTAGACTAGTCCGTATTTCTGATGTAATAGAATTTTTACTGACATTTTAGTCAGACTTCTTAGACTGCGACCCGGCCCGAGATAAGTGGCAGAAAATGGATAGATGGATGGATAGATGGATGACATTTTAGTCTTTAAAATTTGGTAGGTTTGTTAGTATACCTTACACAAAAGGATATAATTAAATGAACAATTGTGTGGTAATGTTACAAAAAGTTCATGTCAACAGACAACCCGTTAAGGTATAAATGATCTAAGGCACCATAGGTCACTTTCTCAAAAGTAATACCATAAAAGTGCAATTTCCTACTTTAAAAGAATTTAGAATTTGTGTAAATTTCAGAGATGGCATTAAAGACTTTGGTTATAATACTTTTTGTCTTCAGTTGGGACTGAGTGCAGACTTGTAAATTGAAGAATAATGACCAGTTCACACCTAATTATTGTATATATAGACAATAATTAGGTGGGATTATATAGCAGGATTTTAGGATAATTTCACTGTGTGGGGATACGATGGTTAATAGAATAATAGATTTATAGTAATTGGTGAACCATAGCATACCTGAGCAATTACTGTCATTCAATGAATACATTTAATTATTTTCGCTACAGTGAACAATTTGAGAATGAATATGAAAACAAATTCAAGGAGTAATTGCTTACAGACATTAATTACATATTTTAGCAGGAGAAAAGCTCTCTCTTCCTGTTAGTGTGTGACCTGGACATACTGTGGACAGCAGATGTGAAGACCCTCATGGTTTTACAGTCCATGTAGGCTTTGACCATGGGAATGTGAACAATAGATGTTTCTTCTCTCCAGCTAAGTCATAGTTCCTAATTAGTTTAGTCATATTACTCTTTTATAGCATTATAAACCCATTGCTGAGCAGTTAATTCTGATTATTACAGATTTTATATCCATCTGGGCAGGCACAGAATGTTCCATCTTCATACCATTCCAGCCTTTTAAGGGAATTTAGCACTTTGATGTTCTTCAAAGTGTCAAATAGAGAATATAAAGGTGTGGTTATGTAGTTTATCACCAGATAGGTCTATGATTTCAAGGTATGTTCTCCTGTAATGTATCAGTGTATGAAAATAAAGCAAGCATTGCACACAGAATATTAAATGTCTTACCTGTGACTAAACAGATTAAATTAATTTTGAACACATAAATTAACTTCATCAGTTGATAAAGAGCTCACAGATCAATTCAATTCAATTCAGTTCAGTTGCTCCAACACATAATTGGTACGCAAACAATACATAGGTAAGATTAAAGCTAAAGATAAAGCCAGACAACAATAGAGGAAAGGAACAAAAACTCCATAGTGTGGAGAAAGAAAATCCTCTGGGGGGTCCAAAGTCTACTGGCTGCCCAACCCCCATGGTAATGCTAACATTATGCAGAACAAATCAAACTAAAGATTATATATCTATTAACACAACTAGTGTCCTTTAAGTGTAGTTCCCATATACACTGAGTTTTGTAAATTAAAGGGAAGTAGACAGTAATTGCACTGAATAGCAGACTTACCTTTTTAATTGTGTCTGCCATGATGGTAGCTAAGTGTACCACTGGAGAGTCAAAGTAACTGAAATACAAATGGTGAAGTTAGAAGCAAAAAGCAAACATCAATGAACAAAATTAGTATTACATTGGTATGGAAAAAATATGAACAGATTGTCTTGTGTTATTTAGGCATTTACTTCGACCTTCACAGTCACATTTTGTCATGCCCAGTACATAAAAGCCTCTCAGAGACGGCTGCAGTTGTCCTAATCGTAGTAACATCATCATGGCGCCTGACTCATTGCTGTTGACCCTGGAAGGGCTGTATGGAGATCAGCAGAGGAAGGAGCTGCAGAAACCAGAGCATGAGGACATGCTGTGTGCATGTGCAGCGACCAGTAATCATCAAGAAATTACTGAAACATTTCTATTTTGTCATTTTACAACTAAAATAGCTTAATTTCATCTTAATTTGGGGGTCTCTGAAACCCCCATTTCAATTAAAGTGGGGGTTTGTTAAGAAGGGTGCAGAGCTAATTACAGCCACGACATGTGACATCGATGTGGCTTAGTGGGAAGTGGAGACACGGAGGCTACACAAACATTGCCTAGAGGCCCTGCTGGCATTATTACACATTTCAAAGTGCCACACACACACACTGGTAGCCCACAATCCCACTGCCCATGTCAGAGGGTGACGCTAATTATATTTTTCTCGAAACTCTCTTGCCCCTTACCCCACCCTTGGAAAAACAAGAAGCTGGGACAGGCTTTGTAATCCAAAAGTAAATCATGAAAAATAAAAAGAGTGTATTTGCGTGGTCATTAAAAAACACTTTACTGTTTTAGACATGAATTTAAAAAAAACTTATATGGATGTCTATTTAATGGGATCTCCCTCCTTTAGACCCTGTGAAGTTTGTGTTTATTTTTTCTGTAACCATTCATTTGTGCATCATCAAAATCAAAGTCCTTGTTGATTTAACTACAGAAAATTAATTTTATGCAGAAAGGATTAGTCTGCTTAGAAAACTGCCCATCTGCTATTTACTTCTTATTTCATTATAATCTTGTTTTTGTTTGACAAAAACACATTCATATCAATTTAGTTACGAATCAGTGTAAAGTGAAATAAAGGTAGGGTTTCAAAGTTCAACTTTAGCTTTAATTTTTAACATTTAACTGTGGAAATTGCAAGCACGTGTATTTAAACATATTTTATTGTGTTTTTCCACAGTATTCCCTTATCCTTATTTTTCTAGCCCTCAGACAGCTTCTTAGATGCTGTGCCCAACAATATACACAAGTACTGTGTATTATAACTGGGTATTAAAATTAACAAGTGTTTAAATTTGTTCATCTCACAAATTGTTTTCTTTTTGTTTCACCTGGAGCATCAATATGTAGTTTAAACAGGGGTGCCCACAAGTTTAAATACTATACTAAACGATAGTGAATTATAAAATAAAGACAATACTTATGCTTAGCATTAAACAAAATTCATTTACCTACAGTGGTAACACCCCCAATCACCAGGTGGTTTATAACAAAAGTTGTGTTGGCTTTTGTTTTTTAAAAGATTTTGAGGTTTTTTCCCTCTCCTTTGATTTTGCCAAATGACGTGTGAGCGTGCGATTGTTTCTGCGTGTGTGATTTCACTGTAGCTGTACAGTAGCTAAGGCAGGCTGATAGATGGACGCGCAGAGTGGGGGATAAAGGCTCGGCCTGCCTTGTGACGAAGTGTGCTGGTATTGTCCCTGCTGCGGCAGCACGCAGTCTCATTCTGCGTGAGTGATCATGTGACGGATGGTCCACACTGCCGCACACAAAGACCCATCAGAGGTGACACATCGGCTGACAAAGGAACAATGTGCCACTTCCAAGTCTACTGTATTAATAACTCTGTGTATTAATATCCAGAGTTTCACATCTACAGACAGCTTCATAATAGTCTGATTGAGCTGTGTTGTTTCATGGCAGCCCTTAGAGGCACGCTGTAGTCCTTTGGTTCTCCATATTTTGCTTTCAGAAATTTGCTTTGATTAAGTTTGGCGATGTTTCTCGCTGTCTTTATTTTGTAAAATTTATAAACACCTACCAGTTTTAGACTTTGATATGCTTATTATAAGGAAGACATTTAGCAGTCAGTGCAGATTATGGGCACTGTTGAAAGAATAACTGCTCATCAGAGGCTAAAGCATGGAACTTTATACCCTGAAGAGTAGTTTTTAACTGCTCTGGGATAAGCTCATCAATATTGCATGTTTGAAAACCTTCGGTCAGGTTTCTGCGTGTGTCTGTGTGTATGCACATATATGTGTGTGTGTGTTTGTGTTTGCTTTTTGGTTCCTGTCTTATTGTATTTGTGTAAATATACAAGGTCCCACACATAGTTTTGCACCAGTAATCTCTGTAACTGTCAAAATCAAACAACATCATTTTAAGTTTTATCATTCTGTGAGTTTTTTGCAATGCCTTTTGAAAAAGACCTGCAACTTTAGCAGTTACATGTTTAAGCCCTTAAATGGAAGATGAGGTTGAGGAGTAGTCGAAACTAGTCCTGTTTTCTGGGTGAGGGGGTGAAGTTCTGAAAACTAACCAGTTCAAGTAACTTTCCAAAAAAATAAAAATACAGTACAGATACGAACTTGCGAACATTCATAGATACGTACAAAGGCCGCTGTAAGTAAAATTTTTGTTCAGAGAAAGGAACTGGGGAGCCGCAGCTAAAAAATTTACATGTGTGGCTCTCTAGCCAGGTACTGCGTTATCATGATTTATCTTGAATTATCCAGTGCATCGCGTATCCATCATGATTGGTGAAAAGCGTCAGGCTAGTGATGCTGGTGGTAGTGCTAAAAAATGTTGTTCTTTTTATTGTGTTTTTTTAGGATAAGACAACAAGCTTTTTATGTGTTAATACAACTTTATTATATAACTAACACACTGTAGGAATGTTTGGTAGGACCACATGTAAAGTATTCATACAAATTACAAACTTATGAACAATTCACCTAACGAACAGCCTCTTGGAACGTAACTCGTTTGTAAGTTACGGAGTCTGTATTAACCTTGCCTAAATGCTGTTGTATGTTGTGGCTTATTTCAGCACATTCCTTTTTAATGCTAAGATATTAAAAGATGCTTTGTTTTTCATGCAGTTTTTATTTTAACAAGCAGTTTTTAATTTAACACATGCATCAGTTTATTTTTATATAGCGCCTTTCACAACAGAGTTGCTCTAATGCACTTTATGGGAAATCGTTATACAAAAGTCACCATTTCAGCAAAAAATAATGCAGTTAAAAAAATTTGCATACAAATGATTCATGCACACATGCATGTTTGAATTAATGAATTCATTAATATTTTCCACTCCAAGTGCAGCACACACCACACGTTGTTTCTATGATATCACGCAGTTATAATTCAAGAAGTGTGAATTTTTTTTTTTTGTCCTTCCCATTCATTTAATTTAGTTCCTGAGAAGTTGGTCTAGCTGAGTTAAGGCTGATGGAAGCCTTCCACTGCTGCTCCTGAGTGTATTTACTCACAGCTCAGTATTCACTGAGCAGTCAGCAGGAAAGAGTGAAAAGTCACACTCATCCAGCAGGGGTCAAAAGGGCTCCCTGACAATGCTAGATGAGGCTTGCAAATGAACAGGAGAATGAAGTGTGATGACGTCTTTATTGGAGCACAATGGGATTAGCACGCCTTTGAAAGGAGCAGAGCACAAACGTACACGATTAAGGCTGGTGTCACTTTCCCAGGAGGGGCCAGGAAGAGCTTCAGGGTGGAACATGGGAGAGATCGCCCTGGGGCAAAGCTTGCCAAAAGGCTGGAATCTCTGTTTCTCTGACCAATCCTGCTCTCTGTCAGCATTCAACAGCCTCAGAGCACTGGGCAGAAAAACACAATTAAACTCAGTTAAAGAATCACTAGCTGTTGGATACAAACCCAACAGGCTTAGTAGTAAAAATTCTAATTGCTGTCATTCTCAGAGAGTTAATCCACAGGAAGATGTGCAGGGAGGGGAGGATTGTGGCAAAGTGGGTTGTGGCACGGTGAGGCTTGATAGCAGTGGTGACGGTAGCAGGGATTTACAGCCGGAAATCAAACACACAGCCCCGTTCCGCTGTCTGAGGTCTCTAATAGGCCTCCTTTGAAGTTCCAGCCTTTCCTTTTTGCTTGGCGCTATCCTGGCCTGGGGGCAAAAAGAGCAGGAGCGCAGGGAGGGGAGCAGTCCATTGTGGCCTTGTGTCACACTGATATCCTTCCCTTCTCTTTTCTTCTCCTAAAATCCAGAGAAAGAACAGTCTTTCCTCCACATAGACCATGATGAACAATGAAAACTATTAGCTTCTGTGGACTTTTGCAATAGCATCCTAGGATCCTCCTAGCTAGCAGATCCTAGCTTCTAACTCAGAGTTTCAGGTATTCAAAGGATTTGGTGAAATGGGCTGGTGTTTGGGTCGAATACAGACAAATCCCGTTGTCTTTCAAACCCACAATCTTTAATAAATTTTGGCTTTATAAAGAGAAATCAGCTCATTTACACTGCTAGCCAAAATGGGTTCCAGTGCTGCAGTTACTCCCTGTAATCATCCCGAGTTTCACTTTGGTTTGTCTGTAATTGGAAGACTCATGCAATGCACATTATTATGTTGTTAAATCTATCAAGTTAGGATGTTTGGATAAAACAACCCTACCACCCACATTGGACACCCTTGGCTGAAGAGGATTTTTAATGAAATTTACACACATGTTCTCTGCTGTGACCACTTTCATCTTAGAACAGTTGAGGACACATCACCCAACACAATAACCAAAGTGGAAAAAATAAATATGGCCACCAATCCTTATGTGTTAAAATGGATGGAAACACTTAGTACGGCCACTGGAATGCACAACAAGCCATATTTTTTTCCTTGTCAAACCATCTGCTTTTAATTTAAGACTACTTAAAGGACTTTATACTGCTAATAGTTTTGTTCTTAAATAGCCCTGTCTGTCTAAAAAAAGGCTTAGCTAAAGGTCGTATGTGTGGGTGCTGACGAAAGCTATAGTTTTGGCTTTCAAACTTTGAAATGAGTCTTCAGTAGTTTGCTTTGAGTGATGTGCATGCACTGGTGCTGTAGAGCAAAGGCAAACCGGACTTGGGTTGAAACTCTGACAATAAGTACACAACTAGACAAGCCTTCAACCTTAGTTGATTTAGTACAATACTGCATACATCAGAATAAAGTGTAGAAGTTAGTAAAACAGCCAAATAAATCCTTTCCATTAAAAAACGTGTTTACATTTTACTGTTTATGATCTGTCACAGTTCAAAATGCAAAGTACAAAGTTACAAATGTAAACAGTGTGTTCATCTTTGAAGGAATCAAAACAAAAGGCAAGTTATTACAGACAAACGCACACATGCACACACACACACACACACATACACACACACACACACACACACATGCACAGGCACAGACAGACATACACACACACACACAGGCAAACAAACACTGACAAACACACATACATGCAGTCAGACATACATATATGCACACACACAGACACACACACACACATGCAGGCAGAGAAACAGAGAGACACGCATACACATATACACCCACACAAATGTATGTGCAGAGGCAGATATACAGACACGAGGACACACGCATGCACACACACAAATCATTGATAAAAGCTCAGGTATGCAAAAGACAGAACCTGCACACTCCTACGTATACCTCAATACCACCTGGGAAAAAATTGTATTTTTAGCCATCAAACAACATAATGACAAACAGGTGGGTTAAATGAGAGAAGATTGAATGGTTGGTTGATTAAATGACACTGAATGAAAGGCATGTCTCTATTTTGTGTTGAGATCTTCTGTACATGGCCTCTTCCCTGTGCCCAACATGCAAACACTTTTGCGTTTCCCATCAAAAACAACTGGAGTCAGTGCTGCAAATCTGGCTCCTGACTGGCCCCAAATCTTTGCTGGTTTAAAACTATGACTGTGTTGATGTAAATTGCTGAGGGGACAAATCAAAGAAGCTATCAGCAAGCACTGCAAGTCTTTTAAATATTTTAAATGTTTAAACATCAATGTCAACATTTACAAAAAATGTCTGAAAAAAATTTTATGCGGTCAGCTGATTATATTTTCATTTTCACAGTTAAATAGAAGCAAAATTTTGAAATTTTTTGAAAGCTACGACCAATGCTGTACAGAGAACAAGGTCCACCATGTTTGTCTGTGTTATCGTCAGAGCAGGTTTTTACACCAGCTGAGCGCTGGCATTACCAAAAATACCAGCACTAGTGCTAGTAGAAAAGAGACCACTAACTTTTTAGATATCATTTTATAGTATTTAAATAAATTTGCTAAAATAATTAACATGGCTTACTTACTTCACTAGCAGGAATTATCTACATAACATTTTCTCCATGTTTTCAGCTTTCATCTGAGTATCTCAAGTGCTTTTCAGTGGCAGCTAGACCTGTTTGTAAATCGTGAAGACATTTCACTTCTTATCCAAAACTCAGAAATGAAGAAGCGTTTCAGATGAGAGGTGAAACTTCATCAAGATTTCCAAGCAAGTCCAGTTGCCATTGAACAACGCTTGAGATAACCATGACCTGGATGACTGAGAATCCTCACAGTACTGTTGAGGTTTTGTTTGTATGTTTATGACCAGGTGTGACAACAGAAGGCCTCAAAATGTTACACACTAAAACACCATATCTGATGTGACAGCCATATGGTGTTAAGCAAAACACCAAAGGTTTTTGTGTTTTTAATGTCCAACTCACAGAATAAGAATAGAAAAATTCTATTCTAGCTTGTCAGTCATCAGATAAGACACAACCTGAAACATTTGACTAACCAATAACCCCTTCTTATCCACCCAACCCCCAACATCCTCCATTCCTACCGCGATGCCAACTCAAGATTAAGGGTCTGGCTGTCGGCATGGCAATACAACAAGCTCTTTTCTTCTTCCTGAGTTTATTTCAGCCTACCCCCCTACCCCAGTCTTGAGTTTAGACCTGGTGATTGGGAGTATTACCAGTCCTGTGTCCCATCAAGCTGAAAACCATGCCAATGAGCCTTAGAAGGACTCAGACATATCTATGACAGGCAGGTCCAGGTGTCCTTGAGTTATGCATGCACATTTAACAGAACTAGAAGCAAGTGATAGTGTGTAACTTGGGCAGTTGGCACCAAATAGCCTGGAGGTACATGGTACCTGGACACAATGGTGTTCAGCAGAGCAGGACGAGAAGGCCAGCACTGTCCTGGAGGTGCAGATAGCACTTGTTCCTCATTTATGTGAATATGCACAGTGACAGGGAGTCTCTAATCCCCACACACCACACTGTGGACCTGATGGGTGGAGCTACAATTATCATAATCAGTATGTCTTCATCTCCTCCATTTCCTCAACAATCAGTTTTTTCCCTGTGGCACAAAAGGCTCATAGGGCTTTCCTGGGTTCTACTACACCTACCTCTGTCCAGGACTGTGGCTGTGAAGAGCAGACAAGGAACAGGTGTCCTGGTCTGTGACCTGCAGACAAAATAAGAGTCAGTTTGTGGCCAATGTACAAGTGAGTTTGGGTGTGGGTGGTGCAGCACTTCAAGGATGTAGATGTACAGAAACTTGAACCTGAAATGATTCAGAAAGCCATTTAAATTTAATATTGTCCAGAAATAGAAATGCCTTAGCCAATTGCTTCACTGTGACAAAGTAGAGCACCAAGGGGTACATGCTTTGGTCTTGCTTCTGAGCAGAGCCAGTGTGACTTGGTAACAGTGGAAGTAACAGTGCAGTGGAAAGCCCTGTGAGCACAGTGCAGCGCAGCACAGCCCAACACAGCACAGCGCAGCACAGCACAGCACAGCACAGCCGATGTGAGCCAGGCACAGCTACTGATGCAGGTATTAAGACTGGCTCATTTGCCATGCTTTGATCCTTTCTGCACCCTGAGGAAAACTCTACATGAAATAGCCTCAATTTTTTTAAGGTCTTTGCCCTGCCCCCACAGATGAAGTCCCAAAACCAAGTAATCTTTCCACCACTGATAAAACAGATTTAGTGCAGCTCATAAAAAACAAAGCAAATAGTGCATTCTTTGCCAAGCCTTTTCAAGTCCTGTAATAGGGTGTTCTAAATCATAGTGACAAATACTAGAAGTTATGGACGGAACCATTTCCCTGACCCATATCAGCCTGGTTGCTGATGTTCTGGTTGGGGAGAAGAGGATTTGAGATTTGTCTGTAAAGCTCAAAATAGAGTGTGATGGGCCTTCAGATGTCTACCCAGATCAGTTTCCATCAGCTGGGCTGAAATCTTGTCCTAGATATTTGGTGCTTTACTAATACATTAGTAAATGGCAACCATATTCATCTGCTTTTTTAAGATGCTATAAACCTGTTTACTTGTCAAATAATCGATTTCTTGGTACAGTTTGGTATTGTGCCATTTTTTCAACTTTATCAAAGGGGACTTTTTGATTTTTGATTCAGGGCCCTTTTCACTAGTCATTGTACAATAATTTGTGGTATATATAAAATTGTTTTTCTGCAATGTCCACAGTGTCTCTTGCCTTACACCCTAGTCTGCCTGGGATGGACTCGAGGCCACCCATGACCCTGAAATGGACAAGTGGTTGGATAATGGATGGATGGATGGATGGGTAAAATTATCTTTACTACTTGAAACTCGCTTGTTAAAAATGTAAAAACACTTTTTCATGTCTGAGTAGAAATCTAAATACTGTCAGAAAAGAGTTGAGCCAGCACACTTGGTTTCTTTTCACATACTCTGGGAAAGAGAATTGCATTTATAGCCAAGTATGTTTGTCACATGCAAAGAGTTTGTTCTCTGCATTGTGCCCGTCCCCCTGGGGGGAGGAGTGGGCAGTCACATGAGGTCCCCGGGGAGCTAGCACCATGTCTTGCTCAAGGACATACCTGGTGACTGCGGTAGGATTTCAGCCAGGAGACTTCCTCATCCCAGCCTCATGTTCTATGCATTGAGCCACCAGGCCACAGGCACTATATGTCGATGTTAAGTCTTGAACTAGAAAAGCAGACAGTGAATTAAGGCACATCGTCTGTTGCAATGCCTGAGCAGAAAGGGAATAATAGGAGATAACTCAGAGAATGGACAAACGGGCACTGCTGGAGGTGTTTCTCTCACCTCAGTGGTGCTGACTGTAGCTAGGCCTGGCTAACCCCCAGCCTGTAGAACCCTTTCCTTCAGCCTCCCCACCACTGTGCATGTGAAACACCGTGGAGGGACAAAGGGACTGTCCCACTGTTTGGCATTTTCACAGGGTGTGGGGAACTGGAGCCAGGGACGCCGGAACAACAATGGTAGCTGCACTATGCCTCAGCCTGGAGGGGGGGGGACACTGTATCAAAATGATTACACCACCTCCCTTTCAAGGCAGCACGCACAGTGCTGTGAGTTGATATGATTTTTATCAGATGCTGAAATGCTACATTACCAAGTGAGCAGTAAATTATGTCTAAACCAATTACGGCTGGACCTTGAGAGAGCCATTGGCCCCTGCAGGCACAGGGGTGGAGGTGGGGGTGCTGGAGACAGCGAGTAGGAATGAGAAAGAGCCAGAGGGAGGGGCTGCCGTTTGTCTTGATTAGGGGAGTCTGTAGCTGCATGAAAGGCTACAGATAAGAACCAGGGTTTGGCCATGGTGAGGGGGGGGTGCGGAATACGAGCTGACGGAAAGCAGCTATGACTGAGGGCCACGATGCAGCAGTTTTCAGTACATCTCTAGTTAACATGAATTAAAGTTCTTTGTTGGTTGTTTAAAGTCTACCTTTAATTCATGTTAACTAGAGATGTACTATATATTCTAATCTATTTACCTGAACTGTTTGCATGAAATGACACTCACCAGTATCTAGAAGCTGTCCATCCTTGAATGTGTCAAGTAAGTGTCTCACAAAATATTTGTCCTTCCTCCAAAATACTGTTTTTGTAACATGTTAATCCATCAGAACTTGTTTTAATGGGTAGAAGGAAACCGGTTTTTAACTTGACCTTTCTCACAAACAAAACAAAATTATAGTTACCCGTGAGAAATAAGACTGTTTATGAGCCTGGGGTGGGGGGTGGGTTCGAAGCAGAGATTGCTAACGCATTTCTGAAGCCCCCCACCCTCTCCAACCCCCCAGTGGTTGTGCGTATGTAGCCGGGTGCCTGGCCTTGGCTGTCGTGAATGGGCAGCTTTATTCTCGGTGTCCTCTGTGGTGGAGACTAAAATGTCTGCTGCCTGCAGCACAGAGGTCAAACAAGCCTGAGATTCTCCCATTTCCGCTTTGTGCGCCCACCCCCAGCCCCCCCCCCCACTCTTCACATGAACACTCTTTCCAGTCTATTTGAAGCTTGTCCAGTTTATATTGTCAGTACCGTTGAGACGTTTGTGTTTACATAGCAGCACTATCTGATCCACAGTTTTCTCATAGATAATGTGTGTTGGAGTTGTTGTTTGGAGCAGTACTTTTATATGGCTTTTATAGAAAACATTGCTTCTTTTAATCGGATTAGTGTTTTGATACTCTAACAATGCTACAGCCAAACATGAAACTGGTCACAGCATTTCATATTTAGGGGGCCTGAGGCTCAGTAGGCAGTGCATGTGAGTGGGATGTGAAAGCATCCAGGTTCAAATCCCACCCCAGCCATGAGGTGTGTCTGTGAGCAAGATGCTTAGCACTAGTTCCTGAATGATAGTGACTCAGTGCACCCCCAGGGGATGGGAGAGATGCAGAGAACCACTTTGATTGAAACATGTATATAGATGCAGAGAACAAGTTTGGTTGTAACATCTGTGTGTTTTAAGATGTATATGTACTCAATAAAAAGCACTTCTGGTATCAATAGCAGTTAAGTACAAATGTTTTACAGCGTGCTTGAACTTTGCCATGCACTCTGTGTCATGAAGCACATGTACATGTTTTGGGTTAAAGCGGTCACACGTCAGGCATGGGTTTAAGCACAAAAGCTGAGATGAGCAGCTGTTCAACACAAAGATGTCCCCTTGTGAACAACATGGCCTCCTTATGCACATGTGTTGGGCTCTACTGCATTTACTGTGTGTGGGAAAACTTACTAAAGCTCTGAGAAAAAGGCTCTTATTCAACATATTTCATCAAGTACCACACCTTTATTTAAACAATTTTGAGTTGAAATGTATAAATTTATATTTAGTAATGTTTCTTCTAGTTATCCATCCATTTCCAAACTGCTTATCCTGTTTGGAGTTGATCAGAGCCTCTCCTGGGTAATGGGGTCATGGTAGGGGACAGGGCACACACACACACACACACACACACACGCACACACACACACATGCAAAGGACAATTTGGGATGGCCAGTCCACCTACGCCAGCATGTCTTTGGGGCTGGGGAAGGAAACTGAAGAACCCAGAGGAAAGCCATGTTAACTTGGGGAAAACATGAAAACTTCACACACACCTCAACCCTGGAGATGTGTGTTAAGAGTGCTGCTCATGAGTTTAAATAAAGTGAAATAATATATAGTAAAGAAGAGGTTAGCACACTCCTCATGTATTGCTACATCTAAACACTGCTACAACACTAAACTTGGATTCAGATAGAATAAAAAGGTCATGATTGGAGAGCAATACCTGATATAAAACTTAAATGTGTGGCCTGATTTGGTCATTGTGTTGAGGTACATGGTACCATTATGCCAAGATCAAAATACCTCTTAGAAGCGCTTAGAAGAAAGGTTGTCAATGCTTGTGAGCCTGGGAAGGATTGGTTTATTTCAAATTTCTTGGCCTTTCCCAAGCTATTTTAAATAAACCACTTTACTGTGGTTAAATTATTCATAAAATTCAAAAGATTTCAGATCACTGGTAACCTGTCCAATCCAGGCCATCACACTAAATTTAGCCAGAGAGTAAAAAGTGCAAGACGCGGTAGAGGTCTCAAAAAACCCTGGGGTGTTGTCAAAGCATCTACAGACTGGTCTTACAAGTCAGCATGAAAGACAATGTGTCAACTGAGAGACTCCACAAATTTGGTCTACATAGTAAGTCAGCGATGTTACATAGAGTGACGTCAGATTCAAGTACAGACTCCAAAAAATGAAAGCCTGTATTGGCAGGATGTTTGGCACAAAACACACAAGATCTCATCGCCAAAAAAACAGGGCAGCAGTCTCCATAAACAAGAAATATAAAAGGACCAGCACTTAAACACAAACAATACCTTGCCCTGGAAGTACACAAAGATAACTAACCATAAACCAGAAAATTATAAGAACTCAGAAGGCCCCTCTCAAAACCTGTTACCGTGTCAAGGTATACCTCACAACTGAGTACAGAGCAGCAGGACAACCTAGCTTAGGTACCAGCCAGGGCAAAGTGGCCATTCAGCAACTACGCTCGGAAAAAGCTTCTACTCTCATATAAGAACATCAGTGCAAGACTGACGTTTGCAATTATGTACAATACCAACACGAGACTAACGTGCTCTGGAGTAAAGAGTCCAAACGACAAGTCCAAACATCATGCTTGGTGGTAGTTTTTTGGTTTGGGGCACTTGTGAACTTGGTATTATAGAATTTACTATACATTTAATATCATATCAGAGTTCTTAAAATGCACATGAGGCCATTGACCAAAAACTGTAAAATTTTAAGATGAACTGTAAGCGGCTCTCTCAATGTGGTGATGACCCTCCACACACACAACAAAACTACAAATGTGTAACTCAACACAAAGACATGGAGGGTTAAGGAATAGCCTAGTCAAAGTCTGTATGTTAATCAAATTTAAATGCTGTGGGAAGCCATACAAGCAAGAATATTTCCCTGTCCCAGAATCACTCAGTTAAAGGAATTCTCCATGGAGGAATGAGAGGAAATATCACCAAGTCTGTGTAAGACACTGATATATAGATAATGTCCCCAAAAGGTTTTTTTTTTTCCTGCTAAAGGAGTCAATACCAGATGCTAAATGCAAGGATGTATTGCAATAAGAACTTTTTTCCCTAAGAAAATATTTTGTTGAAAGTCAAACTTTCTTTTTTTTAAAAAATTCTGGCACTATTTGTGTCTTTATGGACATGTTGGGTTGTACATGTAACCAGATCACTTGTGTACTGTTGTACTCCTTTATGGTGACAGTGGGCTGTCCCATGTACACTGGTAACTTGGTACAACTTGCATTGAGAGAATGCAGAGCTGCATACAACACAAACAGCTTGTGGACCCCAATTTATTGTTTAAGCCTAGGTGACAAACTGGCAGTTAACAGCACACTTCAAAATCAGTTTGCCTAATTGTTAAAACTTTGATTGAAGAGAAACAATGTCCTTTTCCATCCTGGCTGTGGAATTGTGGCACACCTGTTCTCTCTTGCATAGCTGTGTGAGGGAACATGGCAATGGGAGCATGCTAATCTAGTCTACATGCGCTTTATGAACTTAGAGAAGGAAACGATTGTGTCTCTCGAAGTGTGTTTTGGGAGGTTCTGCAGGAATACAGGGTGTCTGAAGCTCTGCTGTGTGCTGTCCAGTCTCTGTTTGAATGCAGTGTGAGATGTGCTCACATACTCGGTATTAAGTGAAGTCTGTTCAATGTGGGCATTAGACTTTGACAAGGTTGCGTATTGTCACCACTTCTTTATTCTCGTGGAAAGGAAATCACAATGCAGCCGAGGATGGAACGGGCCAGGTTTGGGGGGCTGAACATGACAACGCTGCTGTTTGCAGATGCTATCGTTGTCATGGCCCTACCTGACCATGTCCTCCAGTGCACACTCCAGTGCATTTTGCTGCTGAGGCTGAAACAGCTGGGATAAAAATCAGCACCTCAAAATCAGACACCATGGTTCTTTCATGCAATAGAGTGGACCACTCTCTTCAGGTCAGGGGAGAGGGACTGTCTCAAGTGGAGGAGTTCAAGTACTTTGGGATTCATGAGTAATTGGAAAAGGGACCCTGAGATTGACTGACAGATCAGATCTGCAGCAGCAGCTTTGTGCATGTTATAACTGGTCTTTCATTTTGAAGAGAAAGCTAGAAGTAAAAACAGGGATGTCAGTTCACCACTCTATCTACAGGGATGTCAGTTCACCACTCTATCTACATCCCCATCCTCACCTATGGTCATTGAACTATGAGTAAAATCCGAAATATAAAGATCACAAATACAAACAGCTAAAGTTAAGTTTCTCCTCAGGGTTGCAGGGGTTACTGTCAAAGACAGGATGAGGAGCTCAATAATCCAAGGAGCCTTGGGGTAGAGCCACTGCTCCTATGAATTGAGAGGAGCCAACTCAGAGGGGTTCAATATGTAATAAGGATGCCCCCTGGACACTATAAGGATGTAATAAGGATGCCCCCAGCCACTGGGGCTGTTCCAGGCATGTCCCATTGAGTGAAGGCCTCAGAGTAGACTGTCCTGGAGCACCTCTGCATTCCCAGAAGTAGCTGGAGACCAATTCAGGTGAAAGGGAGATCTGGTCCAAGCAGCTCAGCTGCCACATCGACCCTAATTTGGACACGTGGGTAGAAACAGAATTACATACTGCTCTCTTCAAAGCAATCTTCTTAGTAACCATTTCTTTAAACGTGTGAAAAACCTCATGCAGTAATCAGAGTAATTCACTGTGACAGACACAATGAGACTGCTTACCTGCGTGTGCTACAAGTAAAACCATCGATTGTTCCTGTTACATTGTACAAGTCCCTAGCATGGTGTGGATGGTTTTTCAAATACTGAGTTCAGTGTTTTCTGCTGGCTTTATTCCACATCAGCTTTGGTGATGTTGTACTTTATCTGCACTGCATGTTTTGATAGCTAAAATTACAAACCATGCAGCAGCTGCACTTCACTATACTTTATAGACTTGTTTTTCATGTTTAAAACAGCAAGATTTTACATAAAGCAGACAGTGAGATTCCTGCACATGGTAGTCTGTTGCAATGGAGTCTGCATTGTTACTTGTATGTAATGACACAGATCTGCCTTTTATTGAGCCTGACTACACAGTGATGTTACTGCCTAGGATGTTTCTGTTTCTGAGCCTACAATAAGAAGGAGACACTCCCTTTGCCCTTGAGCAAGCTTTCCCCACCATTCTGCACCATCTAGTCATATCGTTCTCAGTAAATGTCAAGAGCTTCCTTTAGTTGTAGCCTCTCATTTGGGAATCCAAAGTTCAAATCATGAAAATCAAAGGATTGCAGGGTTCATTCATAAAAAAACACACTCCTACACATATTCTTAAATATAAAAAATTTCAGACAGTCCTGGTCTCATGAGTATAGAAAAGCAAATGTCATTTTTTTCAGTCTAAAAACATAGACCTACCGTAGGTCTAATAGCTGGTAAAATGCTGTACTTCTCACAAAAAGATTATTCAATTAAATCCAGAGGACTACTGTGGCTATACTTAGCTAGGATAGGTCTTTAATGAGCAATATGAGAATAAGGTTTCATACAGGACAAATAAGTGTTAAGGTTTGACACTGAGAATAAAGTACAATTTGATGGAACTCCAGGATTAAAGACAATGATGTGTTCTGATGTGTTCATTTTCTCTGTATAACCTGATGCATAATAATAAAGCTGAGCTTGTACAGGAAGAAGAAGAGCTGTGGGGGTGGGGGGGGAGTGCGTGCCACAATCATGCTGTCTCCGTGGTGATCAGAAGCACCCTGTATGTATGCCATAAATCTGCCCTAGGCAGCAGTGGTCAGGGAAAGAGCATTAGAAGTGTAATTAAAAACATTGTCACAAACAGACATACATATATTCCTCTGAAGCTGAATGAGAGCCAGATCTTGATTGTGAACTGAGACCTCATGTTGCCTAATGGAGAGGAGTTAATCTGAAATGCCTGTGTTATTTCTTCTGTTTACTATGAGTATGATTTGTCCATTAAATTTGCTGGCCATTGTTTTTAAGTGTGGTTCGTGTGGCCACATGGTATGCAGTTGAATGGAAACAAAATTAAGGAACTCCACATGAAGTGCCCTCTTTAAACCTGAAGCACATGATGGGAAAGAACAAACAAGGTATTTCTTCCAAAATGCCCCCCTCCCCCCTCCAAGATGGACCCACCCCTCCTACATAGCCTTTCTGTCATCAGTGAGAAAAGTGTGTTTTCCTTACTCTAATTGGCAGCAGTAAATGTGAACACAGAATACTAAATCTTACCTACAAAATTTGTGCTTGTTAAATAATCTCTTTTAAGTGTTTACATGGCAGTTTCTCCTCTCCACATCCGCTCCCCCACTCCACCACCACCACTTCCATAACTTTCTGGTGACTCTGGGAAATTATTTGAATTTGACACAGATATAAAAAAATTTACACAGACATTAACTCAACTAATCTGTTTCATGGGTCTTTGAAGAGTACCTGTGATCATATAGATGGTATAAGGTAAAGCAACGAGGAACTAAACTGAAGAACAAATCTTTTACAGAATGCTCTTCCTGCTTCACGCAGGGAATATACAACCAGATGAAGTAAACGTAGAGCAACCAGTAAGCAGGGACCAAACACAAAGCTGCTCACTCTTGGCAGCTGTAACTCCCCTGTAACTCTTTATTTAAAGGAAGTGCGGTCAAAGGTTAAAAAATATGTTAGTTAGTGTGTCCACCTCCTTTTCCTCCTTAGCATGCGCTGGCTAGCTGTCAACAGCACCAGAGAAACTTTGAATTTCTCTCATGAAAGGGCAGTGCAGCGCCTTGTCTTTAGCGTGTCGTCTGCGCTTCCTCGTTAATTTGGTGCTTTTAAGCCCTTACCAGTCTGTGCACAGTAATGTTAGCTGAGCACGGCTGATAAAATACAGATGTGTGCCTTTTTCACAGTCTCAGACTGCTAAGCACCTTCCCCCTGCAGTTTTTGCTCTCTTGGCAGCCTCACTGAATTTCTCTGTGGTTCCTCTGCAGGTATTTGGATTTTATCAAACTAACGAGCTACAAAAGCAAATTTGTTTTACAAGAAGCTCTAAATTGCTGAGCTGAGCCTGATTTTTTTAAGGGTGGAACTGCACGTCCTGCAAACTCCAAACCTGCCTAGTCACGCAACACTGAGTGTGAGAATCAGCCAATAACACTCGGGTTCTCCGGCTCCTGAAAAAGTCAGTCCAAAACAGCTGTTCACAAAGCCCCACAGAGTCAAAAAAGAAAAATGGTGTCCAGCCTTTGAGCAGACTCTTTTGTACACACTTACACTTCTATATGTCTTTCTGTTAAAATGTTTTGTAGTGCATATTGTGTCCATCTTGTGTTTGACATGTGATCTTTTCTCAACGGTGGTTTAGATCAGAATTTTAGATGCCGTCATAGCTTTGGGTAATACTGAAACAACATCAACATGCAGGCGTCAATACCATATTATACATTTTACATGCAGGTCTTTAAGGTATCCTAAAGTGTACATATATTTACAAATGTGTTAATAGTCTGTGCTGAAATTTGTTTTCAATGCAAACTTCCCTTGATTTTTGGCTCAGATCCTATGATATGGTTACCTTAAGTTGAATTCACACTACACAGTTTTCTGATCACAAAAATTCCAATGGTTTGTGGCACTGGAATTTTTGATTGTGCTGTTTTATTTTTATATTATGGCATTTGTTTTTTGGAAAGTGATGTTTTCCAGCACCCTATATGTTATCCAGCACCCTATTTAGCTTCAAGTTCACCCAAACCAGGCTTGTTTACTGGGGCTGCGTTTGTGCCTGTTTGGACCGTTTACATAAGCGATCGATGTATTGTCGTTATAAAGGTTACCATGGAAACCTGCAGCCATTCTTCTGTGCACGCCCCCCCCCGTCGGAATGCATTTTGGAATGCACGGTAAGATGTCCGTTACCACGGCAGGAGACACCCACCTTGGTGGTGGCACTTGTTACAGGACGGTTTGGCCACCCCACTGAATAATTTCTGCTGGCACCCCTGGTAGTTATTAATTAATACTTAGAGGTCACAAAGGATCTCCAGCACCCCATTTACCTCTGATTTACACCAAGTCAGGCTGGTTCACTAGAGCTGCATTTGTGCCCATTTGAATAATCATTGTATGCAATATAGTTATTAAGATTATCATTGAATATTTAAAGTCACCATAGGTCACCCAGCACCCCATATGCCAGTGATTTAACTAAAACCATGCTGGTTTGCCAGGGTAGTGTTTGTGCCCATTTACGCTGTTCAAAGTAATATTTGTGCTGCTATAATGTCCCAGTTATAATGCGCTGCTTATGCCGCTAAGGCCCTCCAGTCACCGACACACAGGAGGTTTCTAGCATGTTTGAAATCCAGACCGGTTGCCTGTGACTGACCATCAGCAGTCTCTACAGTACAGGAGGGCAGACAGATGGAATAATAACACATAAAATCAGTGTACACATTTCCCTCTTTCTGCTTTTCACATCCTCTGCTCTGGTCATTATGCTTTTTTTCCCCCTCGTTCTTTTTATCCCCACTACTGGTTGAATTGACTGGAATAAGATTAGATTAGATTAGATTCCTTTATTGTCATTGTAAAGAGACACAACAAGATTCACAGAGTAAGTAAGTAATAAGTGCATTTGCCATGCCCAGCACTGGCTTTTGTGCTTTAATGTATTAATACTGGGCTGTTCTACTGTAGGTAAGTGCTGCAACTGTGAAAATTATTATTTGTGACTGAATTGTGCTATTTATATCATATTAGTAGGAAGAATCCAACTCTCTATAAGTACCACTACTCTCTGTAATGTTAGCATGCCCAGGAGGGGCTGGGCAGCCAGTCAACCTTGGGCCCCCAGAGGTTTTTTTCTCCACACTATGGAGTTTTTGGTTCCTCTCCTCCGTTGTTGTCTGGCTTCATTCATTTGTATTAATTCTTTGATTTCTGCAATTTCCTGTGTAAAGCGCTTTGAGGCACGCTGTTGCGAAAGGCGCTATATAAAAATAAATTGAATTGAATTGAACTGAAAAATGGAGACAACAAAGTCAACAGAAAAAGCAAGATGAGTAGGCACAGTAATACTGCTCTGTATGGTGACAATAACCAGTAAATATAGTTTAAATATAATATAAAAAACTGTGCATACTGAATTTCAAGGATACAAAATGTTTATAAAATGTCTCCTTTCTACAGATCATGCCATGTATATAATTTTATAATTTCACTTTTGCATATATATATATATATATATATATATATATATATCTTGTAGCATTAATTACTGCATCACCAATCGATATGTACACCCCAACGACTTCACCTCGCGCTGTTGTACAACTGTTATGTAGTGTGAATCAGACAGTGATATAAAGTTTGCGAGTCATGTAGTGTGAACATGACTTAAGGTGTTCAGCAGAAACAGGAACTGTGGCCAAGGTGGGGAGTGTGATTGGTGGGCCAGCAGAGTCAGGTAGGACCTGTGGCCAAGTTGAGGAATGTGATTGGTGGGCCATCAGAGTCAGGTGCTGTGGCTAAGGTGGGGAAGATTAGGCAGCTTCGTTGACACACAGACCCTCTCCTGCTTTTTCACATTGCTGGATCAGTGCCATTTTGACCCTCTCACTGCTCACTGTCTAGTATAAACAAGAGCACGGGGCTGAGTGTTTGCTTATGTCATGTCTATCCTGTGCTTACAGACACACATTGAACACACATTGGCAATTCCACCATCCACTGAGTGTGTTGGAGCTTAACAGACACAGTTGCACTTTTAAAATGGGAAAAAGAGAAGGCCTATATTTCATCCGTGAAAACCTTTGTCTTCAAGTGTTTGGCTGAGTGGCTCTGTTAACATTCTTTTGTCGGGTACTCTCAAGGGCAAGGAGTGCTATAAAACAAGTGAAAACAGTCACCAGCACAGTCCAGTAGCTCTGCTCTGGGAGAGAGGGCTTGTAAAGTGCATGGGTTCAACATGTGCACTTGTGTACAATAACCAGAAGCAGCAGTGAAAAAGTGAGAGGGAGTAAGAGACAGGATTGGTGTTTGTGTGTGTTTGCATAATTTCACTTAACCGACTGGGTTCACGTCACCATGTATGGTTTTAGGATGCTAAACAGTGAGAGGCAATGTTCAAGTTGAACTGGGAGTGTGTTTGGGTTTGTATTTTTGTGTTTTCTGGCTTTGGTTGCTGTTCCCGTCCTGGTGGGGCAGGGGGCGTTGGCTCCCGATCCGCAAACAGCAGACGCCTTCACGCATGACTGGCAGCAATTTCCCGCAATGTGTAAATGAGTCCATCGCAGAGTCAGTAAAGCACGCTTTGAAGGAGGTCATTACTGTTGAGGCTCATTAAGAGCTGCAGTTCACGCTCAGAGAAAGCCTTTGGCTTCTAGCCTCGCTGATTATTTTCACTTCTGCGCTGCGCGCTGTGGGTGAATAGGGGACAGACAGAGGGAGGACAAGGGGGTGATGAGGACTAGGTGGAAAAACTGAAGGAGGGCTTATGGACAGGGTGAAAAAAGTGGAGAAAGGAAAGAAGGAGTGACGAATGAAGTGAGAGAGAAAATGGGAAGGAAAGAGAGCAAGAGAAGGCGCTTTCCCTTTAAAAGTCAGTCAGTCTCCTGGTGTGGGGGGGGACGGGGAGTGCAGGCGAAGGCAGAGCTGGACAGAGAAGTGGCACTTCAAAGGCCAGACTGGAGTAAATTGAGTAAATTGCTGTGGACTACTTCATTCAGATGGACTCCCTTGTGGGTGACAGTTGCATGGTGACAAAGTTCAATTGGCAGTGGGAGCAGGGGGTAAGATCAAAGCAGGTCTATTGTGCCGGTTTTGTTCCGTGAAGAATCGGTCATTGTCCCGGGCCTTTTCTAGACACCACTGGCTCCAGTCTCGTAATGAGACTGCTCTCCTCATCGACTTCAGTTGAGGGACAAAAAGGAGAAGTCAAACATTCTTGGAAAACGTTCCAGTTTTATAAAATAAATAAATAAAATAACCATGCTTTTTTACCAGTACTGGTCTAAAATGCCATCTTGTGACGATCCAATGCATTTTTGTACAATGTTCTGGTTGAGCACTGACACACAAACTGTACTGGCTTCTGTCGGCAGCAAAGTCAAAGGCAAAGTAGGAGCTCCATACGCGTCCTTCGCCTTCTCAGTGGCCCTGCTGTCTCTCTCTCTCAGTGTTTTCCAGCTATTGCTCTTTCCTTCCATCATTGTCTTGTGTGCTTGACCTCAGGAGGGATCTGGGCCTTAGCTAACCCTTTAGTGAAACGTGCAGTGGTATATATATTGGTTATGCACCCCAAACACACTCAGCAAAACATTTGCTATGGTTCAGCTAGAAGGCCATAGACAGGCCTAAGGTCCTCCTAGGTCATACCACAGAAACACTCCTAATTATTTGAAAAATAGTCTTATATACTTACATATGATATTCCATTGAAAATATAAACTTTTTCACATGGATGGAATCCTTATTAGAGTATTCGTTACATTGAAATACCAATCTTTTATACTATGTAGCAGTCCTGAATTTTTTTAATTCTCTCTAACTTCTAGCAACTTGATAATGGCATGGAGGCAGATTGGTAGGCAACTGTCTTATAGACAAAAGGTTGTGGGTTTAAACCATATAAACCATATCATATATTTATGCATACCACACTGTGATTGGTTGGCACCCTAGACTGCCAAGGATAGGGTCTGGCCCTCCTGATACAATACAAAGGCTAAGTGGTTGGACAATGGATGGACTGTGGCATTGGGTACGTAGGGGCCTATGGTTTCTGTGATATGGAGAACATGAATGAAATAAACACATAAAAATGGATTTTAGACAAAAACATGGAATATTTGACAGAATATTATTTAAACCATATTAAGCACTTTCAGTGTATGGATAACGTTGTTGTTGTTGTTGTTGTTGTTTTCTAAATAAATAGAAACCTTGTCATGTCTGTGTCTTCATATATGCACTTACACATTATAATGACTCATCAGCACATGGCCTGTTCATCAATAAGCAAAAGCAAGTTAGCATGAAAATGATCAAAAATTTTGTAGCATCATTTAGAAAAGTAAAAAACAGGTTTAACTGCAACTGCAAAAATGACCACAAAAAACTGTGCGGATTAATGGCATTAGAATATAAAGACTTTTAGTTTGCTGAATTCAAGTGTTTAATGGCATCTCCAATGATACCTTTACCTTTTATTTATTCATTAGATTTTGCCCTTACAGGTCCAGCTGCAACAAACAGAAAGTGAAGCCCCATTTTGGTGTTTTATTGTAGCCAGTTGCACACACTTTCCTACCGTAAAATTGGGGAAAATCTGAATTAAGTAAAATTAAAACACAGAAAATGGATACCTGTAAAAAATAAACTGTAATTTGTGAAAGATAACACTGATTTCATAGGGTTGTACGTATGTTACAATACCTTCCTATTACTTGCTTTAACATTAAACATGTCAGAGCTGGTTAGCATCGTGATTCATCCTTTTTCAGCACTTTTCTCATTCTCAGTTGTGTTTTTAAACACTTTTTGCCAAGCCTACATACTTTCCTGACAAATGACTAAATATCAACCAAAACGTATCTTTCATCCCCTACATGTTTTTCTGCTTCGATGGGCAGCAGAGCGGCTGGGCTGTAGTCTGGCTCAGCTAGTTCTCCCTGCTGGAGAAGGCAACTATAGCCCTGCTGTTTCCACAACTAATGGATGGATCACCGTGGCGACGCAGACCTCTGAAGCCAGCAGACCCCTACTACTGCAGTACTGTGTTTTGCTGCTTCTAAGCAGAAACACATGGAGCACTTAATGTTCAGACAACACAATGGAAATTCCTCCCTACATGTATGGCTCTATGACTTGACTTTTGACTTTTTTTCAGATTTTTCCTTTAAAAAAATTTCAGTTAAGTGCAGTACATTTAAAAAGCCAGAGAAATGTTCCATATTCAAATGACAATGAAAATGTCTTGGAGTGTGTGAAAAAGGTTAAGGGTAATATTGTAGTTATTAATTTAAGTAATGTATAAACAGAACAGGGATTCACAAATCAACAAAAGTAAACCTGTAAGAATATATTAGGTCTTCATGTTAATCAATTTTTCTCAAACATTCTGATTGTCAGTGGCTGCTTTACTGCAGTTGTTTTAAACTTCCTTTATCTCAGAATATCAGATAAATGTGTAAGTATTTTTTATGGTTCTTACTTATTGTATTTAATTTTTTCTGTCCAAATGGTTGCTATTTAATAGCTGAATGTGCTATAGGGCTGCATACTCATAACCAAGAAAGATATTTATAGATAAAGATTGGCAAGCTGTGCACAGACACTGGCTACAATACATGACACACATTTCACAGCCTGAATACTTTTCACCTAAAACCAAAACTGCTATTGCTTCAAAAGCTCCATTTGAAAATGATTTCTCTCCTGTAATTACTACAGACATGTCAGCATACTTGCCAAAACAAACATGAACTTGAAAATCAATTTGAAGTACTGTAAACACTGTAGTAAGCCATTCTCTGTAGAGACAAGTCACGGATCAAAAACTGCTGTATGGCAGTAAGTAAGCCTTTTCACATTTAATTATATAATAGGGTACAAATTACAGCACGTTTAACATAAATAACAAAACTCCCACTTTGAAGCTTGCTTCAAAAATAACTCATGCTTAATATTATTCCTGCTATAGTCAGTTTGTCCAGGGTAAGCAGGCCAACAGCCTGCACAGGGATCTTCTCTGTTCCACCATGGATGTTAAATGAAGTGTAGAAAGATTACAATCACAATACGTGCAGAAATCATTTGAGTCCTCAGACTTAACAATGTGTGTTATTTTTCTTAGTTTTGTTCCAGATCGGCTCCTTTTACTCAGAAATAGTTTATGTTCACTGGTAACCTTTATTAGTGTCAACACAATATTTTTGTGTTGTGAAATAAAACCCAGGGCTTGTTATTCTGTAGTGACCTCTATCTCCCAGTTTAATGGACCACATGGTGGAGTTTGGGGGAGGATGCATTAAAATGCATTAGGAGTTCAACGCACCCTCATAGCACCGCTCACTCCCTTCCGCATTCGAAACCGAAAATCCCCCAGCACCAATTAGGAAGAAGAAAAAAAATAGAAAGAAAAAGAAAGATGCACGTTGTTATGATGCGAACAGGCCAGAGTCTTTACACAGAGTCTTTACACAGAGACTTTACACAGAAACACATTTTCTTCTGTCCATCTCTGTCATTTTTCATCAATGCCATGAGCAAAGAAACTACTTAAAAAGGGAAGGTGTCTGTCCCCCCATACAAACATTGTTTAACCAAGTGTTTGATTTTTGGTGCTGCATTTTCCCGTGTGCTTTTGCAGTTCTCCAGACAATGTTATGAAGAAGAGGTAAGGGTACACACAGACTTTACACTATGGTGCATCCATGTGCAACGTCCGCTTGTAATTACCACACATATATCAGCGGGAAACATTTGAAAGTTACTAACCTTGGAAAAAAATCAGTCATGCTGGTGTGATGAGTTTTATTTGATATTATTGCCATGCCTTTTTATAATATTATTTTGTTAATACAATTTTGCTTTGACATATATTAAACAGTACACTTATCTCTGTGAGTTTCACTCTGATAGAAGTAAAATGTAATAAAGCAAAACACCAGCTAAACTACCCATAACAAAACAGAAAATATAGCTGTGTACAAAATCTTTCCATTCCACTCTCTAAATTATTGGATTTTGATTTGCAATGTACTACATGATTAAATGTGCTCAAATGGAAATGGAAAAAAAAATCTAAAGAAACTGAGTAGACCTAATTGTGGTCTTTTTTCCTTTTGAGTTTTGTTTGAAGTGATGGGACATTAATAGCATTAATGTGAGTGTAAAAGGAAAGTCAAAACAATAAATGTGAACGTCTTTAAACATGGTGTTGAATGTATTTAATGTATTTAGGGAAATGCTTTAACCAAACACGTGCACACACACCCAAACTCACACACACACCCAAACTCACACACACACCCAAACTCACACACACACCCAAACTCACACACACACACCCAAACTCACACACACACCCAAACTCACACACACACCCAAACACGTGCACACACACCCAAACTCACACACACACCCAAACTCACACACACACCCAAACTCATACACGCACCCAAACTCACACACGCACCCAAACTCATACACACACCCAAACTCATACACACACCCAAACTCATACACACACCCAGTAACACACTCAAGGTGCTGCTGTAGTGTTTTGTGGCCAGTTAGTTTACAGCTGATGTATATGGTGTATGACTGAGGAAAGAGCTTCAAACACAAACATTCACTGAATTCAGTTCAGGTCACCTGTGTGTTAGTCTGGACCAAATCTGTACGGTAAAGGTAAATATTTTTCCTCTCCCACTCCACGGTGCCTGTGGAGGACTGAGACAGCTCTGATTAAAGGTCTGACAGACAGAACATTCCTGCTGTTACCTGACTGGATGGCTACAAGAGCCACGCCCTACTAAGTGCAGCCCTGGATGGCTACTGCTAACGGTTTATGCCCCATTAGGCTCAACAGCGCTCAGCAGGACCGCACTTTAGAGCGGGCTAGCCACCACACACCACTGTGACGGAACATGCCATTACCTCACAGACTGGCATGTACTCCCTTCAATTAAGCTGCTAAAGTACACAAAACCCCAGTCAGGTAATTACAGATAATGAGATTAATTAGAGCTAGTCGCCTACTCACTGGCCCTTGGTGGGCGTAAGATATCCATGATGTTTTAACTGCAGAACACAAACAGATTTATTCTCTGTAAAACTTCAGTCCCAGTCAGTCTGTATTATGGAGGCCTTTAAAAGTCAGGAGAGCTCAGTTTTGTTTCCGAAGGTAAATATCTGGCTCTATTGCTGTCACGGTTGATGGACGTATGTTAGAATGGTACCTTTACCTCGCATCATCACAGGCACCACAGACCCCAATTGTAGTGACCCAGTTGTAGTGGCCAAAGGAAGGATGAGCAAATACCAGAGGAATTCAGAGCTCCACAAGCTGTGGGACAAGACGACATTCTTATAACATGATTTTCTGCTCTGCGACATTCAAATATCCTCTTACAATAACTTTTCCTTCCATGGTAGAAAAAGCACAACCCAACATAGCACTACTGAGAACACTTTCAAGAGAAAAAATATGACTGATTTTGCATATAAAAATCAGTTTTTGGACCTTTTATGAGGAAACAAAAACCACAATAATTGATCTGTTACATTAATGTGAGAAATTAAGGCACAATTAGCAATATGTCATTTGATGTGTCTGAGCACTTGAACTTTTTTAATGATTTAAATCCTGCTGCCGTTTTTTCATAATTATTGATTAACTAGGACTTTTCTGTGATTGGTCCTTTCTAGCAGTTTAATAATGCAGTAAAAATGGTAGTAATTGATTAAAAGAATCATTGGGAGCCAAGGACCCTTTTATCAGATATGGGTTTAGTAGGCCCAAACAGCCAGTGCAGGGGGTCGCGGTCGCAGTAGGCCCAAACAGCCAGTGCAGGGGGTCGCGGTCGCAGTAGGCCCAAACAGCCAGTGCAGGGGGTCGCAGTAGGCCCAAACAGCCAGTGCAGGGGGTC